>QEPC01008826.1:1286751-1299704 GCA_003113815.1 Sphenodon punctatus
TGTGATGCCAATTGGCCAGCAGAAATGTCAACCAAATATCCTCATTCTGTGCTGTGACCATCCCAACATCTCTCCCCCACTTGTTACTGGGAAATCAGAAGCATCTGTTTAGGAAAGCGCCAATAGCGAGTCTCTTATGTCCTCTGTCACAGTGCTGCAGGATGTGATTGTGATGATAATTTTCCAGCCTGGATGTGTAAACTATGTCTCCTGATTTCTGGGATGCTATCCCCAAAGTCCCAGTTATGTCCCTTCTATGCCTGCCTGAGGGCCGCCCCCGATTGGTCCTGTAAAACTGGAAGCATGCAGTAATTGGCCAGTGAATGTGTCTGTCAGTCTTTTGGGTTGCTCCACATCCTCCCTCCTACAGCCTCCCTCCCCCTGCCATGCCATGTGCCTGCCTTTGACTAGCACTGCATGTGCTGCTATTTATCTGAATAATGGGCTTCAAGGAGACAACCTCAATTGCTTATATAATTGGGCCCCTGTATCAGATTATCCTGTAGTTTGGCAGAGATGACAGGGAAGGTATGTGATACATTCCTGCCCAATATCCTGTAAACTGAATGGAATATAGCAATGTTACAGCTGGAAATGTATTTTCTTCTTAATATCTTATACCATCCAGATGCTTTATTCCATCTTTCTGAAAATTGGCAGTAATGTTCCGTTTGTGGAGTGTCATATTCTGACCAGGTTTCATGCAAATTGGATGGAAGATAAAGAAGCTGTAGCCATGAAAGTGTATGGAGCTTTTCCTAAAATCACAACATGCAATTGCTTCTAAAATCGGTTCCTTTTATCTAATCGTTTCAAAAGGTGGTACCCACATTGCCCTCCATTGGGAGTACAATCATCCCAATTTTCATCAAAAGGTAATAAGAAACAAAAAAGGTATAGCCAGAAATACGTTTTTCAGTGTTTTCCAATTATTTCAAAAACAAAATATTGTTTTTGTTTCTATTTTCATTATTATTATTTGCCGTTTTCGTTAATGCAATAACGATAAGAAAAATGACAATTTTCATTATTGTTATTGTAATAATAAAAATGGCATGCACACCCCTACCCTGCACCCCTACTTGTGACCTCCGTTTATTGGGCAAGATGCTCTTATCTGTGCCCTTCTCCTCCATCGCCAACTCCTGACTCCGTGTTTTCCACCTTGCTGTACTGTGTGCTTGGAACAAACTTCCCGAGGTGGTGCTTCAGGCCACCTCCCTGTCCATATTCAAGTCCCTCCTAAAGACCCACTTTTTTGAGATTGCTTTTAAATCATGAACCCAGGCCCTATCCATATCATAGCCTTGCTGATTTCAACCATGTTAACTGAAATAAATAAACTTCCTGAATACCTGCATCCTGCAGTCCCATTATTCATAGGGAGACTCTTATTTGTAGTTGTCTGTGTCTTGATTAGATTGTAAGCTCCATGGAGCAGGGACTGTCTTTATGTTATGTGTATCTGTACAATGCTGCATACAACTAACTAGTAGCGCTATGGAAAGGATAGTAGTAGTAGCAGAGTGGGGAGGGATCCTAATGGACGGTTCCCAGCGTGGCTACCGCAGCAGCTACCTTGCACTCCCCTGCGATGGACCATGGGGGAGGAGGTAGCATACCAGTCTGGCCTTTGAAATTGACATGTCCCAACTCATATGGGCAGCTGTTACCCCACCCCTACCTGGCAACAACCACCCTTCCAAGCCCCACCCAACCACTCGCCCTCTGACATGACACACAGCCCTGGACACCATGGAAACATGAAGCCAAAACAGCCAGTAACCCCTTCCTGCCCATGCGTCCAGGAGCTGCTTCAGCTGCAGGCATTCCTGGATAACAATGGAGAACACACAAGAAGCTGCTGTCTGTCCTCCATGACATTGGCTCTTCTCATATGTCACGAGGGGGATTTGTAGTGCTTTGATCCACGTGTTGGTGTAGTCCGTGCACATATTTTTTAAGTGCTTCCCAGAGAGTTCCCAACAGGGATGTGGTGGGGAGGCATCCGGCTGCAGACCTGTCTGCTGGCATGGGTGAGTGCCCTGGCTCATATGGGCAGGGAATGCATGGGCGCCTGTCCCCAGGCACTTTTTTGGCTTCTTTTGCACAGGGCAGTCTGGATTTTTCAGCAGTGCTCCATGCATGGCCAAGAGTGGCTGCTTCGTGGGTCACAGGAGCATGTATCCTACAGCACCACCTTCACACGGGTGTTCAGATGAGTTGTTGATGGATGACGATGCATGGTAGCATCTCTTTTAAAAACACCCTAAGACAGGATATCCCCCCCGCAAAGAAAAATAATATTATAGTACAAAATTATATTAAGAATTATGGATAACATCAAAAGAGCCTTAGAAGAAACATGCAAATTGGTTAAAATACATTAATAATGTTCTCTTTTTAACTGAAGAATAGATTAATAAAATGGAGTCAAGTTAAAGTATTTTTACATGCCTTGTCCATAGTACTTGTGGCGAAGCTTATGAGAGAGTATGCACAACCTTAATTACCAGGCATGGAGTTTTGGGAGGATATAAAGCATTGCTTTGCCTGGAAATGTATTCCTAGCCTATAATTTGTACTGTGTTTAATTTCTTTGTTTTACCATGCAGGCAGATAGTGGGACATAGCAAGGAAGTTTGGTATATATTCTGACACAGAGTCTGCCCAGAATGAAAGAAATACAAACATTAAGAGAGTATGGTTTCCACTGTCTCATTTTCGTAGTGAACGGCAGCAGAATAGAAAGCTATTGGCAAAGCATGCAGCTCTGCTTTTCATGGCATAGGCCTTTTCATAGGCTATTGAGAAAAGCGGAGATGGATTCTGTACCCAGTCTTCCACTCCGTTCCACTACATATATGTCACTCATGAAGAATGAAAGAACGTACCCCCTTATGAGCAGAAATGAGTGCAAATCAGAGGGTGTTTTTAAATGAGATGCTACCATGCATGGCCGCCTAAGAGCCACTCATCTGACCACCCGTCTGAAAGTAGTATGGGGGGCTGTGCGCTCCCGTGAGCCACTCAGTACCCATGCATGGTGCACTGCTGAAAAAATCCAGAGTGTGCCATGCTGGGCAAGCTAAAAAAGTGTGTGGCAATTGGTACCCACACATCTCCGGCCCATGTGAACTTGGGTGGCCACCCACGCCAGCAGACAGGTCCCTCGCTCATAGGCACTGTGGGTGGGGGACACAGCCGTTGCAAGTCACAGGAACTGGCCGTGAGCCCTGGGGGGCCCGATTCCCCAGTGCTCAAGGCCAGGACATATCAATTTAAAAGGCCAGCCCAATGCGCTTCCCCCTCCCCCATGGCATGGGGCATGCATGGTAGCTGCCATGGTAGCCACACTGGGAGTTGCCTGTTACAATCCCTCCCCACTCACTCCACCTGAGTGGCTGCTCCGCAGCTGTGCCGCTCATCAGCCATGGAGCCCCCCCCCCCCAAACCTGCTCATTTAAAAACATCCAAAGTCTTTATGATAGACACTTTAGAGAGCTAACCATTATTTTGATTCATTGTGGATTATCTCCTTGTTAGTCTTGTTGCTAAGCTTCACCCTACAAAGGGCGGAAGCTGTTACCCCAAGATTCTCCAAGGAATTAGTTCCATCAGGGGTCAGGGATCACTGCAGGAAAGCTCATTTTTTCCTCATGCGGTATCACAGGCAATTATATTGACTATAATTTATTGCCTTACCAAGCTGGCTTTTTCTGCTTATTCCACTTTAATTGGGACAGGCAAGAGTAACTATAGCCAGCATATGGACTTAGCCAGTTTCCACAGAATTCCCACTTACTCCACTGTAAGTGGGACAGGCAAGAGTTAATATACTAGCATATGTCCTTAGCAAGTATATGCCAGCATATAGCCTTAGCCAGCTTCCACAAAATTGGACTCCTCTGCCAAAAATTTAAAGAAGGCAACAGTCTTTAAAACTAAAACTGCAATTTATTGCCTGCCCAGTTGGCTTACACACTAAAAAAGGATTATAAAAGCACTATGGAAGCACGCAAAAGTTATTGATTACAAATATATAGTCTTTAAGAATATATCTCACCACACAGATACAGACAGGTCCCAAAAGTTGTTCAGGTTTCTGGGGTCCTGCCGTAGAAGATGAGATGTCAGCGTCCTGCTATGCTGGAGGCTTAAGGAGAATTAAAGTAAAAATAAAATATAGAAAAGATAAGAAAAAGTATAAAAGACATTTTTTAGAGGTTGAGGAATGGCCCCTCAAAAGGCAAGGAGCATGAAAGCTCAAAAAAGGGAGCTTTACAAATCAAGTAAAAAGGAAAAGTAGTAACTTTAAAATGGCTTTTTTAAAAGGTGTAAAAATAAGAGAAGTGAGTCTTTTACAGTTAAATGAAGTAATAGCCTTAAAAACAGCTTTAAACATGTGAAAAAATAAGATGCAAGAATAACTTTTTTTAAAAGTGAAAACAGTAAGTAAAGAGGCATGGCTTTTACTAATGTCAATGAGTGGTGTTATCCTTAAAAATAGCATTTAAAATAAAAATAATAAGAAAATGAATAAAATAGCTTAAAAGATGAGAAAGATAAATGAAATAGCTTTAAAATGTGTAAAAAAAAAAATCTTTGCTAGGATAAAAGAGATTAGCTTAAAAATAAAAATAAAGATGAGAAAAATAAATGAAATAATTTTAAAAAGTGTAAAAAATAAAATAAAATGTCTGCTAGGATTAAAGAGAAGTATTAGCTTAGAAATAAAAATAAAGATAATGAAATAGCTAGGGGTGTGCATGTCGTTTTTGTTATTATAATAACGATAATGAAAATTGTCATTTTTGTTAACATTATTGCAATAACAAAAAACAAATAATAACAAAAAATAGAAATGAAAATGACATTTTGTTTTTTAAATAAAGGGAAAACACTGAAGAACGTATGTCCGGCTAAAACTTTTTTGTTTCTAATTCAATTCTGATGAAACATGGAGAGTTCATACCCCCAATGTATGGCACCATGTGTACCAATTTTTGAAACGGTTAGATAAAGGGAACCGATTTTAGACGCAATTAAATGTTGTGATTTTAAGAAAAGTTCCGTACACATTCATGGCTACAACTTCTTTATCTTCCATCCACTTTTCATGAAACGTGTGAATATTATGTCCCTACACAAGCTTAACACTCCTGACAATTTTCAGAAAGATGGGATGAAGGGTCCTGATGGTATAAGACATTGGGTGATTTCAGACGTAACGGGGCCCATTGGCCCCGTACCGAAATCACCCTGTTCATTCCCTGCCGGGGTCACCCTGGCATGCCGCAACAGACGTGCCGGGGGGATCCTGGCGGGGAATCTGGGAGGGGGCGGGGACGCATGGCGCAATGTGCGGCCGCACGGTCCCGCCCCCTCCACGCTCCCGCCGCCCGCCCTCCGTGGAGACGGAGTTGTGAAATAAAATAAATAAATAAATAAATAAGTTAATTGCTTATATCACCAGGACCCTTTTTCCAATCCTTCCGAAAGTTGGCATAGATAGTAAACATGGGTAGGGGTATAATCCTGCCAAGTTTCATCCACATTAAATGGGAGACATAAAAGTAACAGCCATGAATATATATACAGATTTTTGCAAAATAACAATTCAACTGCTTATAAAATCGGATTCCTTTATCCAATCATTCTGAAATTTGGTACACTTATTTCCTTCTATTGGAGGTACAAGCTGTCCAGGTTTCATCCAAATATAATGGGGGGAAAAGGTTACAGCCAAAAATGTGTTTTCCAATGAAACCAATGGAAATCGAAAACAAAAGCAAAAATGAAAATAAATGTTTGATATTTATGAAAACAAAAACAAAAGATTTAAATAACAAAAATGAAAATGAAAAATGACATGGGTCCCTGGTACACGTACAAGACTGGGGATAACTGGCTGGGGAGCAATATTGCTAAGAAGCATGTGGGGGTGATAGTGAATTACAAATTAAATATTAACCATAAACATGATGCTATTGACAGGAAAAGAGGCAAATGTCTTTTTGGGTTGCATTAGCAGAAGCCATGTATCGAATACATGGGAGTACGTATTACTCCACCCTACTTTTACATTGGTAAGACCTCAGATAGAGTGCAGCATCCACACTTGAGTTCCACTCTCAAGGTGGAAAAAAAGAAAGGTGTTGACACAGAACAGCGAAGACAATGCAAGATCTATGAAGACAGGCTGACGGAAATGGGTGTATTTAGCCTAGAGAGAAGGGAGACTGGGAGTAGCTGCTGTAAGATTTTTTAATTATGGGTGTCCTTAGACGGGGGTGGTCAGCCCTGCTTCCCCTGCACACAGCCCCAACAGCACCTGGTTTAAACGGATCTGGTGCTGCCGCAGCAGCGCATTCCACAGTCCACCGGTGCAGCGCCCCCCCCCCCCCATCCCCATAGAGTTGCGGGTGGATCAGCTGCCACTCTAGGCTGCTGCCTGCAGCTCTGTGGTGTTGCCAGGGCAACCCGCAGCCAGGAGCGGAGCTTGAGCGGCCCTTTTGCCGAGTAGACAAACCGCTGCTCCTCCCCTGGCTGGTGCTTCGGGTTTGGGCGGCCCGCTCTGCTTGCGGTGCTCCAGGATGTTTTGGAGTACTGCCAGCAGAGCAGCCCCGCCAGCCTGCCCCGTCTCTGCTTCAGCTTACTGCGGGAAGGCTACCTTTAAGCAGGTAAGATTATGCTCCTGTAACAGGGGAAAGATTTCTGTTAGTTATCAGGAAGAATTTTCTTAATATAAGAATAGTTAGGCAATGGAAAAAAGTTACAAAGAGAGGTTGTGG
Organism: Sphenodon punctatus; assembly: GCA_003113815.1. Lineage (NCBI taxonomy): Eukaryota > Metazoa > Chordata > Lepidosauria > Sphenodontia > Sphenodontidae > Sphenodon > Sphenodon punctatus. Next base: position 1,293,546 of record QEPC01008826.1, read on the forward strand.
AGTCCCCATCACTTGAAATTTTTAGGAACAGGTTAGGGATTGCCTAGGTCTATTTGTCAGGGCAATTTTTGTTCTACTTTTCTATTATTCAAGCCCATTTGAGGAATCACTGCTTATGATTATAGAATGTGGCTCATCAAAATTTGTGAATGGCTAAAGTACAAAAGAGCGAAGAAGCACTGGAATTCCACTTCATCTTAGTGAGCAGTGATTAGCTAGAGTGCAAGACCTCACAACATCCATTCTGGTCACACACCATCCCAAGGTACCACTTTTGCAAAAGACTCACTGTTCCAGTACTTTTCACTTCAATGTTATGGTAAACTAGCATTCTGAGTGAAACTCTCCTTATTGACGTCTGCATGAATGTACATACCCATACGTAGCAGAAGAATGAGAAGAAACACAGCTGCCTTAATGGTGCTTAAAGGGTTATTAAAGAAAGTGTCACCAAGTCTGTGGGGAAGGAAGCTGGCACTTCAGAGAGATGGTGCTGTTCTCTTTCATATCTAGTTTGGCCAGTGGCTAATGTCAGCATCGCACCAGATGTCAAGTCACCAATTACATATGGCTGTGACATCATTTTAGCTATCAGTGAGAAACCAAATCTAGAGAGATTAGCAGCCAAGAGCCTACTGAATCTGAGGCTGTAAACTTTGAATGATCATACATTACTGAACCTCATTCACAAGCTTCTGTAGGAGTTTTCAAAGTTGAATCTTACCTCCTCACCTCATCTGTCTCTGGTGACTTTCTTTTAGATTTTATTTTTGCTTCTTGCATAAAAGCACATGAAAATCAGAGTGTAATCATCACAGACTGAACATCAATATGGGTGCAGGTCAAGAATTGAGTCTCTCCCTCTGCAGCACCAGCTGTAGATTTCAGTGTCACTGTTTGCACTGCCAAACCATGCAAAGAATTTCAGAAATGTAAGTATCTGGCCTGTATGTATTTGTAATATACAGAGCTCCTAAAATCCACTTTTGAGCCTTCTCTTGAAAGTCAGACATTATCCTTCTTCAGCTCAACAGCATGCTGAGAAAGCATCTATATAAGCTTCAGGAAAGGATGGGCTAACTAGAGAAAGCTCCTTATATTTCTTATGGCTCAGCTGCATCATGTTTAGGGGAAAGGTTTTAGGAAGACAGGGATTAAATGGCTGGGATTTTGAGGGGGAAAAAACACCCTAGGCAGTTAGGCATTCACAGCCCATTAAAAATTAATACAATTTGAATTCCTAACTCCCTTAGGTTCTTATTATTAGAAATTAAGTATTTCTATTGTAGAAATATATTTTATTGTAGAAATACTGTGCCCTGGTATTTCTATTGTGTGTAGATCAAGGCCCTGATCGTAAAAGCACTCAGTGGGGCATGTAGAGGGATTGGCCTCCTACAGCATGTCCCTAGAGCTCTTGGGTTGATGTTAGCCCCATCTGCTTCAGTGGTAGAAATGAAGTACTTAGGATCCAAGGTGAGCCCACTCCCCTGCATGTCCCAGAGTGGGCAATTGCAGCCGCCACACTTTCGGCAGGGAGAGAGCAGCAGGCGACACAATCTGCCTTGCCACAGCCATTCCCAGACCTGCCATGCCCTGGGGCAAGATGAGAAGCCGGCCACACGAGGCTGGATGCCTGGACTCCTTCTGTGCTCAGGATCGGGCCCACTTCTGCTAGACTGCTGGGAACCAGGAAGTGTGCACATGCTCCTCCCATCCAACCAACAGCTGATAAGATGGAGGAGGCCTAGAGGCGTGGCTGGGCAGTGACTCTCAAATGGTTAATGGCAGGGGACTGGATGCACAAAGCAGCACTGGAGAAGGTGATATGGGAGCAGATGAGCCAGCCCGCCTTGCCTGGAGACGAGCATGTGGTCAGTTTCCTGGGTACTGCTGCGGGGATCTGCCAGGTGTTCCTGGAAAGCTGCAGGACTGGGATCCCTCTGAGGGGACAGGAGTCCTCTCCCTGCATTTTCATGCCAACCTGGGGGACGAATCACCGTGCCAGTGGAGTAAACCGCTTACCCGCAGCCAGACTTTTCTCGCCTCTCCTTTGCCTTCCCCCCTTGTGATACACAGAGAGAGGAACTGGGAGCTTCAGCTGATCAGGAAAAAGGGGGGCTGGGGAAGCAGCACTGAAGAGATCTGTTCCCTGGGTCAACGTGAAAATGCAGGGAAAGGACTCCTGTCTCCTTGGGAAGATCTGAGTCCTGCAGCCTGGGGTTGCCCCACCAGCAGCTTTCCAAGAACACCCGACAGATCCCCACAGCAGCACCTAGGAACCTGACACATGCCCCTCTCCAGGCAAGCTGGGCTGGCTAGTCCACCCCCATATCACCTTCACCAGTGCTGCTTTGTACGTTGTCCCCTGCCATTAACTGTTTTGAGAGCCACTGCCCAGTCACTCCTCCAGGCCCTCTCCCCCAATCAGCTTTTTGGTGGATGTGGAAGGTGCGCACACTCTTCCCAGCTGCTCAACAGCTGATCAGGAGGAGGGGGCCTCAGAGGAGTGTGTGTACTCCTCCAGGACCCCTCTCTCGTCAATCAGCTGTTTGGTGGGTGTGAGGAGTACACACGGCCCCCCTCTCCCCGATCAGCAGTTGGGCTTACGAAGAACGCACTCCTCTGGGACCGCTCCTCAGACCTAGCCTCACAGCAGGCTTGCAGTGGCCAGCCACATGGGAGGTGGCCCATTATCCCACTTTGGTCAGTGTTATCCCACCTTGGGCAACATTACTAAGTGCTGCGTCTCTGGCCTTTTCCAGTGAACGTATTGTGTAACAGCCAGCTGCCCACCCCAGGGCAGAGGAAGCATCTGGTGGCCGCCAGCTGTTTGATTCATTTATTTATTTTCATAAACTTGTACCCCGCCCCTCCTGCCATGCAGCTCGGGGCGGCTTCCAACATTAAAATACAATAAAAACCAATAAAATTCTCATCAATAATATAAAATATTAAAACAGGACTAAAAAAAAATATAAACCAAAGTAAACCAAAGTAGGTGGGGGAGCTAAAAACGCCCTTCCCTACAGGGGCATCACATGGCATTCATGGCATCACATCTTGTTGTCCAAATAGGGGTAACACTGCCCAAAGTGGGATTACGCCTCATGTGACTGCACACTTTGGGTGCAGTCAGATGAGCTGCCCAGACCTGATCCCTGCACCACCCTGTTGCAGGCAATCAACCCTGCCACACTGTGGGGCTAGCACAGGGAGCCAGGCACACAAGCATGCGGAAGAGCTGCCACTACAGCCCTCCTGCCCATATGCACCTGTTGGGGGGGGAACGAAGGAGAGCACGTGCTTCCCCCCCCCTCCCACCTGATAGCTGATGGGGAAGGGGAGCCCAGGAAGAGCACACACCCTATTCCCAGGCTTCCCCCTCCCCACATCAGCCATTAATTGGGTGGATCGGGGGAGAGGGGATCTTGGGAAGAGCACAGGCTCCCCTTCCCCCATCTGCGTGACAGACAGCTGATGTGGGGAGTCCAGAGGAGAGACACACACACACCTCACCATGCTGACAAACAGCTGGTCTGGGGAGGGGCGCCCAGAGAAGCAGGCGTGGGTGCTCCTCTAGGTCCCTCTCCCCCGATCAGCTGTTTGTTGGGGCCTCTTACAGCATGCCCCTAGAGCTCTTGTGTTGATCTTAGCCCCATTTGCTCCAGTGGTACTACTGAAGTACTTAGGATGCGAGGTGGGCCCAGGCCCCTGCACGTCCTGGGGGTGGGCATTTACAGCTGCCACACTTTCAGCAGGGAGAACAGGCCACACAATCTGCCCTGCCACAGCCATTACCAGCCCTGCCATGCCCCAAAGCAGGTTGAGGAGCCGGCCAAATGAGGCTGGATGGGGTGGGCTGGCTCATCTGTCCCCAGATCACAATCTCCAGTGCTGCTTTGTCCAGTCCCCTGCCATTAACCATTTGAGAGCCATTCCTCCAGGCCTCCTCCATCTGATCAGCTGTTGGGCACGTGGGAGGAGCATGTGCACAATTTCTTGCACCCCAGCAGTCTAGCAGAAGTGGGCCCAATCCTGAGCACCTCTTCTGGTCTCCCCCTCTACCCCTATCAGCTCGGGTGGACAAGAATCCCGCCCAGGCTGTGACATAGTTACAAACGACAGGTGCTAGTACCTGTCATTCACAGCTGGCAGTGTTGCCCCGAGCGTGGTGAGGCAACCTGCCCATCCACACAGGCTTGCTCCGCCTTGGGCAACGACACATGGGGTAAGGCAGCTGTGCGACACGTCCTCAGGATTTCTCAGAGGATGCGTCGTGGAGCAAACAGATGTTTGCCCCACCCTGGGTGAGGCGAACATCTGTCAGCCCCTGGACACACAAGCCACTGCAGCCTGTGGCTCATTTGCCCAGGGCGAGGCAAGCCTCTCTGAGTGTTTCATGTGGCTGCACCCATTTACTTCAGTACTGAAGAATTTTACCCTTAGTGTTTAATTGTGTATCTCTATGTATTTTTCAGCATATATATCTTCATTATAGAGCAGAAGTCCTGTTGATTTCAATGGGAGGAGCAAGTTAAGCATACCATAGTTTGTCTACTACTCTGTGAACAAATGAATAAAACGTATCATTCCCACATACTAGAGCTGAAATGGGTAAAACTACACGTGGGTAATACCTGTAATTGCAAGCAGGTCATTAGGTACTCATGGGGTGCCAGTTGGCTGCCCAACATTGCGGGAATCACCCTTGGGCAGCAAATATAAAACAAAAAGTTACCTGGAGGCAGCTGGAGGGTGGGGGGGATCTGTGGGCAGCAGCAAGGATGCTCCATGGTGATCCAGGGATGTATGGGACAGGGGGTGCAACAACAGTGGCACTGTATGGTTCAAAGGCTTCTGGGAGATGCAGTTCCCAACTGCATCCAGAGACCCCTTGGTGAATCAAAAGGCTTCTTGGAAACCACAGCTCCCAGAAGCCCTTGAGCCACATCCTCCTAATCCACGGTGGTTCAGGCACCATAGATTCACTGGCTATACCCATTCACACAGTTGCTTGTTTAAGCTCTATCATATATGCTATTAGTGACAGATCTGATAGAAGGAGTGACAGAAATGAAGTGTGAGAAATTCAATGCAGAGGAGCCAGCACAAATCATAAGCTCCAATTAAATCTCCATATAGGACTGAAATGTTGCCTAGGCCTTGGATTGGCCCTTTTGCTCCTGGTAGAGAAGATGACTGAAATATTTGCTCTCTTACATGTATGATGACAAAGTCCTTTACGCGCGCATGTGTGTGTGTCTCCCCATTACCATTATCACAATCTTTACTATATTTCTCTTCATACCATATGGAATAGAAAGTGAAGAAGTACTGTTTCTCCCATTTTAAAGATGGGGAACTGAGGTACAGAGATACTGGAAGTTTTCAGATGGATGGGAAGCCTGCTGGGGCCCAGAACTGCTCCCAAGGCCCACCCTCATGGCTGCCAGTTACCAGCTCCACCCAGGGCCACATCAGATGAACCAGTGGTGTCTCAGGACTGCATGTGCAGCACCCCCCCTCCTGCACCATAGAGTTGGCGTCTGTCTAGGGTTTGGCTGGCCTGCTCCGGGAACTTGTGGAGCACGCCACGCTGGGCTGCCCCAGCCCACTCCAGGTTGCACATCTGGCGGATGCCCTTCAAACAGATCAGTAAACCTGGGGGGTAGGTGGGCATCCATGGGTACCTCCAGGGCTGCTATCTGTCTGCTCACACCCACTGTGTCATAGGGAAAGCTGTGGTGGAACAGCAAACTGAACCTGGGTCTCTTGGGTGAGAAACCAGATAGAAAAAATACTTTTGCCACATAACTTCAGCGATCATCCATGTGTCCCATCTCCCCCATGGCTCTGTTTTGTTTTGTTTTTAATTTAATTTTCACAAGACCTTGCAGCATTCTGGTTTTGCAGTGCCCCTTGAGTCAGCATTTCCAGAACTAGTTCTTCCTTCTGGCCACTACAAAGAGGTGCTGCTGATTCATTACTGCTGGGGACAGGCAGTCAGGAAATGCTAGAAGGTCTTTGTTCGGTCTGGATTGAAGTTCTCTGGGAGCCAGATCCAGGACTGTGTATCTGACACACATTGCTCAGAAACATAAAATTCCTATGACAGCTGGCTTTCATGTTCCAGTAAACATCTATTTAGTTTGATCT
>QEPC01008826.1:1306997-1334566 GCA_003113815.1 Sphenodon punctatus
AAAAAAAGCCTGCAGGAAATTTTGCAGAGAACATTTAGTCCAAGGTCAGGAGGTTCTTGCCTACAAATAGTCCCCAAGTTGATGGAATAAATCTAATTTTCTAAGCACTTTTTTCCAGTTCCTAATTGTGGTAGTCTATGTTTCCAAGGACAAGGAAAGGCTGGATTCTCTCAGGCAGATTCTAAAGCTACAAGAATGTATTTTTGGCTGTTGTTGCTGGTTTATTATGCAAAGATAGGCCTGAGTCTAATAAAATTATAGGGTTACAAACCTGTGCCTCAAATGAAAGGTATACATCCTTTGCTAGCTCTTCCTGCAGCATCCTCCAGCTCACCAACACCACCTTTTCACCTGGATGAGGTCAGCCTGCTTGATTCCCTGATTTCACAGACAGCGTTATCCATTCCATTGCACAATACAGGTCAGATGTAATGCAAGAAACTCTATCAGTCTAGGAGGACTTAGTTCACCCTAATAGAGGGACATTGGAAGAGATTTAGATTGGAAAACCCAGATAAGCCTTATTAAAAGGAGACCAAATTTCCTGGAAACCAAGATTCTAGGAAGCAACGAAGGACGCAGAATAAAACACTGGCATGCATCCTGCTATGATTAACAAAATTGTCATTGTTTTAATTTCAGTGCTTTGTTTCAACTCATAATGGAATAAGCCTGGTTCTGTACTGTCAGCAGAATGCTAGGGAGATAGAGCACTGTGTCCGCGTTCCAGTGGCAGAAGACATAATGGCTGTGTAAAGCTTCTAGCCAGCTTTCAAGCTAAATTGGTTATCTGTGTAGATATGTGTAACTGTTGGATTTGCAGTAAATGAACCGATAAGAGTTACAGAGTGGTAACCATTTATTAACCATGTTACCACATTACTGTTTTACTGCTTTGCGCCATTTACTGCATTTCTCTGCGTTCAGTTTACCCATCTGTTCCGTGGTTACGAGCTAGTTCTGTTTGACCCAGAATTCATCTCCTGCTTTCCCTCAGACCCTTGTTGCAAGCTTAACTCAGTTTTCTATTGGTTACCTGGTTCATATCTGCTAAATGCACTTTTGTTATTGATCTGGAAGTAAACCAGTGGAAGAGAGCCAATATGGTGTAATGGCTGAGTGTGCACTTGGACCAGGAGGTGGGGGGACCCGGGTTCAAGTGTAGCTTTAGCCATACACTCACTGGTTGACCTTGGGCCAGTCACAATATTCTCTCAGCCTAACCTACCTCACAGGGTTGTTGTGAGGTTTAAAAGTTGTGTTAAATTGTTGTATGTAAAGCGTTCTGAGTGCCATGGCAGGGGGCCTGAAATAATAATAAACCTGAAATGGCAGAATGCACACAGTGTAATGCACACTGACAGAATGCAGAATGGCAGAATGCACACTGTGTAACCAATTTACTGTGTAAATTGGTTACACAGTAAATTGGTTATGGTATGCGGTAATGGTAACGTTTTGTTAATCAGTATTTCAGTTAATTGGTTAACAACTGCATCATGCAGTTATGATTGGTTAACCAATTGGATATCTGGAATTCCAGTTATAAACCATGGTTACAGAATTAACTATCTGTTTCAGCTCTTGTCATGTTGGTTTAGGGAAGATAGAGGTCAGAGCCTTTGTCTTCTACACATTTTTAAAGGTGCTGTAAGAACTTCAGGCATAAACAAGACTGCTGTGTGTGCTCCTGACCACTCTCCAACACCCTTTTTGGGAACTGAGCACTGGCAACAATAGTGCACTTCCTCTTGCACTGAGGCATTGGAAATAGGAGCAGTGTTCAAATCAAAATGTATTTACAGCTTTCGCCAAATTATTAAGTGACATTACAGTGTCACGGTAAAACAGAACACAAATCATACAGTCGTTATCAGACTGTCAGACTTTAGAGACTTTGAAAAATAAAAAGCTCAAGTAGCTTAATTCAAAAAAGTAAACCCCACTTACAAAAATTCATACTTTTTCATCTTCCAAAGTTATCAATTTATGCAAAGTATATCCGATCTCAATATGGTAGTCCTGATGAGGGTTTCCAGAAAGATCCAAGGGGGCTTCCAAACTAACCCTCTAGAGCCATAAAAATAGCCCCCTGGAGATTCCAGAATACAGGCATCTTCAAAGAGGAACACTAAGATTTCTCGAAGTGACCTCTCCCGAGAATTCAAAGCGGCGAGGAGCAGTGTTGCTCCACATACATGTATATGTACTTGTAGAGAGATGAGGCTTCCCCTGCCACTGCTTGTGTGCTGGGACGTCTAAAGATTTTCCTCACATTTTAATGGAAAAAAGAAGTGTTTCACTCCAAGACAAATTTGTTAACATAACAATAGACAATTGTTTTTCCCAAGTAGCGATTCTGATCTAGCGATAGATCAGACACAGGCATAGTTCTGCAGGCCCCATAAAACCTCTCATTCCGGGACAAAAGCAGAAGACCTCCAGGCCCCCTTTTTCAGGTAGCTCGTTTTGTCTGGTAAAAGCATGACTGAGCCCTCAACCTCTCTATGCCTTCAACAAATTGAGGAGATAATGAACATGGTATGAATTGAGGTTTGTGGCTGCATAAGTGCCACACATGTGCAAAGGGTTATTATTGCCATTCAGGGGACCAGGGTTCAAGTCTGGGATTCACACTTCTTGGGCTGACTGGATCTGCCCCAGTTGTACAGGAGGTTTACCAGTCAGTCCCAACAGGGGGAAAAGGGGTGTTTCTGCATGGGCATCCTCTGGCTCACTAAATAATGGTGCTGGCTGTCTCCCAAAGCAACCCAATATACTCTAGGTTAGCTGAGGAGGTTGGTGTCTAGATTAAAAAAAAAAGTGGGGTCCTTATGGACTAACAAGAACTTCCATAATAGAAACTTCAGTAGTATGTGTCTCAGTCCCCATGATTCAAGGCTCCATTGTGCCAGCACAGAGCAAATACAATACAGAACAACAGTTCTTATATTATGATTATGAGACACAACAGGTGACTTCAGGAGATGGACAGAGGGATCAGAGGGAAACAATAATAATGGTATTGATCACCATGATACACAGTTGTCTAAGGACATCAGCTGCCTCTGAATCTTAAAATGAAAATCTCATTTCACAAGCAGCATGTCATGAGAGGCATGGAGGAAAAAGAGTCAAGTTTTTTCTTTTAATGCAGAGACCGTTTTGCAAACTCCACTGTCTCAGTAGAGCAGATGTTTAAACCCAATTGCCCCATCTGACTGCAGGAAGCAGATGCCTCCTGGCTCCCTTTAGCTGCAGGCTGATAGAAGGCATGTATAGTAAGCTACCTCCAATTCCTTTTAGGTTAGGATTTTAAACAAGAAGATCGATTTTAGCGATATTCCGCCCAGATGTGGTTCCAAGGATAACATCAAACATTCTGCAGGGGGAGGAAATGTAAGTAGAAACGGCACCCAAGTAGGTGCCCTGACTGTGGTGACCCACTCTGCACAGTCAGCCATTTGTCTCCCTTCCTTCGAAGCACTACTTACCTTCTTGCTAATGTTTCTCACGTATCACTTTGGTGTAGTAGTATGTCAACCCTGTGTGTTCTGTGGTGGATTTCTGATCCTTCCCAAAAGACCACAGCAAATTTCCACATTTCATTCAAAAGGGAAGCAATGGTAGCAACTTCCACAGGCAAGCACTTCATCCTGCAATGTGCTGAGTGTCCTGTGGAGGTACTGAGTGACGTGACTCCCATTGGAACCTAATGAGAGCTGAACTTGCTGAGGGCCTCCAGAAGGTCCACCCAGCACCTCAGTGGATATGAGCCCAAATGCCTGAAGTTAAGGAAGTCAATAGACAGAGAGTGGCACACCTCATTAACATCATGAGGCTTTAAGCTGCAGAGTTCGCTCTGCATCTAGCCCCTGTGGAAAGTCATGATTGGCCCAAGACAGTAATCCAAACTGTTCAAAGTAGCAGATGATGTCATTTCTAGTCACACAGATTATCAATATTAATTGCTGTGAAATTAACAAAGAATAATTGAATCATAAAGTTGGAATGGACCCTAAAGGTCATCTAATCCAAACTCTTGCTTGGATGCAGTGTCCCCGGCAGATGGCTGTCCAGCCTCTTTTTGAGAACCTCAAGCAACAGAGATCCTAAGACCTCCTTAGGCAACTTGTTTTATTGTCAAACTACTCTTACTGTTAGGAAGCTTTTCCTGATATTTTACCAAAATCTACCTTCCTGTAATTTGAACCTATTAATTCTAGACCTGCCCCTCTGTAGCAGAGACTGAGGGGCAAATTTTCATAGGCAAATATGGCACTTGGGTGACCAACACCCATTGAAAGACAATGGAAGTCAGGTGCCTACCTAGTATTTTTAGCCCAGAAAGCACCTCTCACTGTAACGCATGGGGCAATAGTTCAGGCTTGGGTTCATGTTTCTTTGCCAATTTAGGTTTTTCTTTTTCCCATTCAATTGTGCTAATTTTATATGCCCATTTCAATAAGAAGAGGGAAAGAGGAACAATATCAGGATAGCTCTGGCTATTCTATACAAGACGGGAGGGGAAGGGACTAACGTGAGCTAAAATCACACCAGAGGGAATTACAAGAAGCTCCGCTCATGTGCGCAGGGTTTTAGCCCGTTTCTGGTGCAATTTCTCTCATGGATTACACATCTCAAAATCCAGCCCTGTAATCGATGTGAGAAATTGCACTAGAAACGGGCTAAATCCCTGTACACACGAGCGGAGCTTCCCGTGATTCTAGGGGGAATGATTTTGGCTCACGCTAGTCCCTCTCATCTCATGTGCAAGCGGCCTCATCCTTAGGAAGAGGACCTGATTCATGGTGCTTACAACATCATAAAACTAGAATAATCAGTAGTGTCAGGCTCCAAATTTACACTGAATTTATCTAGACAGAGGGACATTGGAAGAGATTTGGATTGGAAAGCCCAGATAAGCCTTATTAAAGGGAGACCAAATTTCCTGGAAACCAACATTCTAGGAAGCAAAGAAGGACGCAGAATAAAACACTGGCATGCATCCTGCTGCACACAGTACCTACAGAAACTACAGATGCTTTTCCCAGAAGCATTTTAGAAAATAATCTCCTTGATTTACCTTCTTGATTGACATTTTACTTTCACTAATGGAGAGATTTAACACAGTTCCATCAGATTCTTTGGTGGAATGGAAGCTTGCTGTATTAATCTAGGTGTTTCACCCTTTTGTGGCATGATCTGTTTTCTGCTAACCTTCTTTGATTTTTCAATATTTGAAAGCATGAGTGACTCAGTCCCATTTCTTTTTCTCATTTCTAAACTACATTTTGTGTGCTTTGAACAGATACAAATTGTAACCAAGAAAATAGACTTGAGTCATGTCACTTCCAAGTGTGGCTCCCTGAAGAACATCCGTCACAAACCAGGTAATGTATGAACCAAAACAACCTTCTGCCTCTGTGGAATTTTCCCATATTTTTGGAACGTTGGTCAGAATTTTGTTATGGATTTAAGTTCACCCTACACTGTGCATGCGCAAATTGGCATTGGCCATTTAGCACATACACAAAATGGCAGCATCCTGCACTGTGCTGCCATTTAGCACATGTACAGCCGCCACCATTTGTACATGTGTAGTAGGCGGCGGAAGCAATCCAGTTGTTCTGATGAAATGTGGATTAGATCATATTCTGGTCTGAGTAACAAGTAACAACAGTAGAAAAAGAAGCTGAATTCTTGCCGAATTGATCAACGTCCAGGTTAGAGCTGCAATGGGTACTAAAATTAGGACTTGCAGGTAATGCCTGCATTTTGGGCACCCCATAGGGCACCCGATGAGCTACCCAAGGGCCAACTGAATGCCTGAAAATGCAAACATTACCCAGAGAAACTTACAAGCCCCAGCTGGGAGTGCTGCAGAGTCCAGCTCCACAGTGCTCCAGTCAGGGCTTGTCAGTTTCAAAGGAAAGCCAGGACTTCCCTGGCACAGAGCTCTGATAGGTAAGGCTAAGATTTTGTCACAAGAAATTATCCACCCAAATCATGGAGAAGCTATGGGAAAAAATTGAGAAAGTCATAGTTCCCCCGCTTGCCCATGATTCAGCTGCAAACATTACCGGCAGCGGGTGCAGCACAGCTAAATCAGTCCAGGAGAGGTAGCAGGAGGAGTGGGGCTCAAGCAGGGGCTGTAGCTGGAGTAGGCTTTACTCCTTCACCTCCCTTGTCCTTCACTCCTTCACCTCCCCTGTCCTTCACTCCTTCCCCCCACTTCCCTCACGCCTTCTCTCCATCACCCCACTCCCCTCACTCATTCACCTCTTCACCCCACTCCCCTCACTCATTCACTCACTCTCAGTTCCTCAAGGTTAAGCATGCAGCAGCAGCACTCCTCACATTTGACCATAGAATACCAGAAAACTTTATTGGCTGAGGAAAAGGCCCACAAAAGTTATTTCTGAAACACACTGCAGTGGACAGGGAGGTGTGAAAGCCACCTCTCTAAGTGGCTTCTCCTTGGTTCACACTGCCACCTCTCCATCCAGGGCATTTTCAGGCACCTGGGAGCCATTGGTGCCCCAAAAACTGAGGTTGGCAACTGGTTCAGGGGTGTAGTGGGGGCAAGGACAGTTTAATATTGGATAACGTCTGGTGACTGAATTATTATTTTTTTGCTCCCAGAATTCAATCAGAAATTTCATGCCCTGTACATCTTCCATCCCTCTCCTCTTCCCCTTGCAACTGCTGCTACCCAGACTCCTCTCCTCCTGCTGCCACTGCTTAACCTTTGGCCCCAATCCTACTGCCTCCACTGTGGCTTGGCTGGCCTCACAACCCCTTCCCAGATCTCCTAAGCTGCTGTATTAGGTGCACTGACAGCCCCAGTTGGGATAGCTCCTGTTGCCAAGGCAGAGGCTTGGCTGGCCTTGCAGCCTCTCCCAAGCTCTCCCAAGCTGCTACATCACTAACGGCCCCACTCAGAATAGCTCTTGCTGCAGCAGAGACAGCTTCGCTGGCCCTGCAGCCCTTGCCCGGCTCTCTCAAGCTCCAGCTGCCTGAAAGTCATGGAGGTCTCCTGAAGTCATGGAATCTGTTACCTCTGTGACTTCCATGACAAATGATGAGCCTTACTGATAGATGCTGTGGCCAGGAAGCTGCTTTTGAAACTGACAAGCGCCAGCCAAGAGCATTGTGAAGCCCAGCTCCATAGTGGTCCCAGCCAGGGCCTGTCACTTTCAGCAGCCAGTCGGTGCTTCCTCCCTTACAACATCATAAAACTAGAATAATCAGTGTCAAGCTCCAAATTTACACTGAATTTATCTAGACAGAGGGACATTGGAAGAGATTTGGATTGGAAAGCCCAGATAAGCCTTATTAAAGGGAGACCAAATTTCCTGGAAACCAACATTCTAGGAAGCAAAGAAGGACGCAGAATAAAACACTGGCATGCATCCTGCTGCACACAGTACCTACAGAAACTACAGATGCTTTTCCCAGAAGCATTTTAGAAAATAATCTCCTTGATTTACCTTCTTGATTGACATTTTACTTTCACTAATGGAGAGATTTAACACAGTTCCATCAGATTCTTTGGTGGAATNGCCAAATCCTGTTTGGGTATCTCACTTAAGAAGACCCTTAGTCAAAAGTAACTTGCTTTTCAGGCACGTAAGCTTGGTGCTAAGTGGCAGCTACCTAAAGAAACATTAGAGATAGTGGGGCAGATCCCAAGCCCCGCGGAGCCACACACGCCTATCCCATGCACATATACACACCTGCACAGGATCTGCAGTGCTTGGGATCATGGCCATTGTTTACAATTCACAGCTAGTTGAGTTTTAGACTATAAAATTGAAATCAGAGCATAAAAAATTGTGTTCCAATTTCAGATTGGCACATTCACAGTCCCAGAATGGGTATTTACTGGGCTAACCTCCTCTCCACAAGAACTGCTTTCTTCTACATAAACTGTGTTACATACGTGTCATATACACACAACTTATATGCCTATGTTTCAGTCAGTGAGCCACAGTTTCATATCCCCTATTGCAAAGTTTTACTCTTAAATAACAGCAATCAAATTAAGCATGATACTGGCAGACACATTACCACATTAAAGTAAATGAAGCTTCACCTGCTTATACCACATTTGAATTTGGCACATGTTAAGTAGGTATACATACTCGTATTTGAACCTAGCTTATGAAATAGGAAGTATCCTATTTTATGTATACTGGAATACGTAATGAGCAAAAGCTACAGATGTTCATTTAATAAAGAACTGCCATACATGTGTGTGTGTGTATATATATATATATGCCTATGTTTCAGTCAGTGAGCCACAGTTTCATGTCCCCTATTGCAAGGTTTTACTCTTAAATAACAGCAATCAAATTAAGCATGATACAGGCAGACACTACCCCATTAAAGTAAAAGAAGTTTCACCTCCTTATACCACATCTGAATTTGGCACATGTTAAGTAGGTATACATACTCGTATATGCACATGTATAAATTAAATAATAATCCAGGTGCAAACTCTTACAAATCCATGGAAAGTTTGGGCCTATGAGGCCATAAGCAAATGAGTATTTGTCAAACAGTCATATAAATAGGACTATTTTATTTTTCTTTCTGTATAGGTGGGGGGCGTGTGAAAATCGAGAGTGTGAAACTGGACTTTAAAGAAAAAGCTCATGCTAAAGTTGGTTCACTTGACAATGCCCACCATGTACCTGGTGGTGGTAATATCAAGGTAAGAAAGCCAGCCAGTTGCAATCCAACTACCACCAGTATTACTGGTGAATTGAGCCTCTCAATTTGAGGATGGACTATGGGCCACATTCAGCATTGGCACTAGAGCCGCAATGAGTTTAGCAACAAACACAATTTTTGCTGACAACAGCCAATTTGCCGCTTTCTTGACAACGCGAGATGTTTTCTGACTAATTTGGTTTTTTGTTTGCTTGTTTAGTCAACCTGAAAGTGACAAAAGTGCTGACAAACACTGTAAAAGTTCGTTAAAGAGTTGAAAAGTGCCAAAAGTGTCAGAAATTGGCTGGTGTAAATGCCAAATTTAGTGAATGGTTAAAAAAGCATCTTAAGTGCAAAAAATAGCACAGACATTTGGCAAAGTTCCCCAAAAGATGAAAATATATGTCAGTTGGTGTTAGCTTTAATTGGCATGGGAGGTGGTGTGAGTCACACAGGTGGGAATAAACTGCTCAGAAACACAGCATGAGGGTAATGGAGTGTCGACTTGTCAATTTGGCACCGCCAATAATGAGTGTAAGTGACATACAGGAATATGACACGTTGAGAGGTAAAGGCGCAACAATAAAAGATAAAGCAGGTTGGGGGGGGTTCTATTCCTTTCAAACCAGATGGAGTGATTCCTATTCTCTTCGCTGGCACACAAATGTTGGGGTGTTTCCCCCTCTTCCTAGCAGAGAAAAATATTCTATTCATCCCCACACCTCTTTACCAAATACCCCATGGAGTTTTAGCATGTCTAGTCATTCCTGCTAGCACTTGCGTAGTTCCTGCCTCCAAATCTCCCATTTTTCAATAAATCCCCAGGTCAATAACATTTCCAATTGCCTTGCAGGCCTCTGACTCCAGAGAATCTGCAGGGTGAATGAGATTTTAAATCAGGAGACAGCCCATCAGATACTGACAGATCTGTTGAGATATGATCACCAGTTTTATAAAATGCCATGGGTCATGCACACCTAGAGAATGGGGAGTTTGAATAGAAACGTATGGTAGACAAACAAGCTGGGTGCAAGACATAATTTCCCATCTAATATCTTTGATTAAGAAAGGACTGTCCTAACGAAAGTGAGAGCAAAAAAAAAGGAAGAAAATAGCTATCAGATTTGCCCTAAACCCCTACAACTTAAATTTCTTAGTGTGTGTATATATGGGACAGGGCAGAACAATACTATGAACAATTTTTGCACTGGAATTCACTAGAACCAGTAGGAATAGTCTAGCTAAGAGAATTTCAGTAGCCTGAGTGTTAATTCCTTTCAGCCACATTCACTCCTCTTTCATGCTCCTTTCCTGCAAACACTGGAGAGACCACATCAACCAACACTAAAAATTATGCACATGTAAATTTCAGATTTACATACAAAATTCCTTTACAAGAAAAGTGTTAAATTTCCCATACAACAGTTTTCCCTAGTATTGCTTAGGTGATCATCCAGTTATAGAAGAGACAATATTATGTGACTTAATGGGTGTTTTCAGACAGACAGGCTGCCCCGGTGCTGGCTGCTGCACCGACCTGCTACACCCCCTGAGTGACCCGTCTGTCTAAAGACAGCATCCCAGAGGTTGAAGCCTGTGGCACTCGGGGGGTATTTTTTTAAATGTGACGGTGCTGAGAACCGCCACACTTTGATCCTGCCTGGGGTAAGAACTGGGGAGGGGGCGGAGGGAGGGGGGATGTGCCCCACCCCCCACGCTGCTGAGGGTGGCCTGACCCGCAGCAGCTAGGAAGCCACTGCACCTGCCTGGAAGAGTTAGGTAAAGCAGACCATCAGACATGATGGCTCGCTATACCACGGTCTGGGGTAGGCTTCCCCAGACCGTGGCAGGGCTAACTCTGGAGTGTGCGCTGGCAGGGAGCCCAGCAAACAACCTGGATTTAATCCTGCCACGCTCCGGGGTATGTTGTCATACATTTTTTTATTAATGAATGAGTAAAGAAAAATGTATAGATTGGTCTGATATTTAATAAAGTTAACTTAACATACAATTTACTGTCATGTTAACACTTGAGTATAATTTAGAATGCCGCCTTAACTAGCTTCTTAAACTAATGTTTTTTTGCCCAGGTAATTTCCCCTTCTGTTAAAACCTAATAGTTTTGTTAATGCATAAGCTGGCCCCAGACACAAGAACACTGCAGGTGCACACGGGCGCTCACCCATCCCCCCACATGGAGCAACCTGCTTTTTCACAGGTTTCTCTGTGCAAGGGTGATGGGTGGAGGTGTGTGTTACACAGGAGCGCACAAGAGACTGCTTTCATGTGAGATGCACCCACCCATGCCACTGCGGGGGTGCGTCTCATTTTAAAAAGGTCACACGCATTCTCACACGTACTCTCACCTCTCACACACACACTCATTTTAACTGATCACACACACAGTCATTCAGACACAGTACACACATGCTCTCATCTCACACATTCATTCAAATTGATCACACACACACTCATCCATACACACTACACACATATGATCTCACCTCATACACTCATTCAGATTGATCAGTCACACACACTAGACATGCTCTCACCCCTCACACATACTCATTCACACACACATGCTTTCACTCCTCACACCTCATTCAGATTGATCACACACACTCATCCATACACACTACATACATATGCTGTCACCTCACACACACATTTAAATTGATCACACACACACTACACACATATTCTGTCACCTGTCACACACACACACACACACACACACACACACACACTCATACAAGTTGATCAGTCTCACACACACTCTTTCACACACACTACTCGCTCATTCAAACTGAATAAAATCACACACACATCCAGCCCCCATGATCACGCGTCTGCTCATACCTGCCTCCTCCCCGGCTGCACAGGACCTTTCAAGATGTTCCCTGCTTTTGCCAAGGGGGGCTTAGGCCGGCCCAGCTGTTTGACATGGAGGTGAGCAAGCTAGTGGCAAGCGGCGGGCTGGCAGGGGCAATAATTCGTCTCCCTGCCCAAAGCTGTTGCCGAGGGGGGCGGGGCAGGCAAGCCGGTCTGCAGGTGTGGAGGAGACGCAGGCAAGCTAGCAACAAGCAGCGGGCAGGGGCAGTAATTCCTCTCCTGCCCCGCTCAACATTGTTGTTGAGGGAGGGGGCAGGTGAGCTGGTCTGCGGGTGGGGTGGAGAGATAAGTAGGATAGTGGCAAGTGGTGTGTAGAGGCGGTAATTCCTCCCCCATGCCCAAAGCTGTTGCGGGGGTGGGGGGTCAGGCAAGCCCGTCTGCTGGAAGGAGGAGAGGAAAGGAGAGGCAGACAGGCTAGCAGCAAGTGACAGGCGGGCAGGTGTAGTAATTCCTCCTCCCCCCCTGCTGTTGCTGAGGGGGGAATCAAGTAGGCGGGTCAGTCTGCAGGTGAGGAGGCACACTCCCTTTCTTCTTCTTCTTCTTCTTCCGATGATGATGATGATAGCCTCAGCCTGGGACACTGCTGCTCTTCCAGCCCTGTTTAAATAAACTACCGCATTGCCAGCTGACGCCACTTGCGGGGGGGTTTTCTCCCCCTTAAAAGGAGACCACAATCCACAAACATTTTTTCTTCCCATTTCTTTTTAAACACACACAAAAGCACCAGCATGTACTAGAGACTCCCCTTCATTGCACAAGCCATTCAATCAAATATACACAGGGAGGGAAAGCTACAATTCCAATCAAACATTTGGTCGCCAACAGAAAGTGTTTGCCACACAAGCTTCCATTGAACAGCATAGGCGCTGTTCAATGAATGTCTGCAACCGCCTTAACTATAGAGCCACAACTGTGGCTCTATAATACCCACAGAAACATGTTGCTCTTGTTGTTTTGTTTAATCCAGGGAGCTTTTTAAACTGGGTGTGGGGGGAATTAATAATGAAAATGATGAAGTCGTGATTTTCTGAAAATCTCTGTTCCCAAGTTACTTTTGCAAAGGTTATCTCAAATTATTTTCCCACGATCAAGAATGTAGCTGTAATAGGGACAGGTGGTCCAGCTGTACTCGGGCTCATGAGCCTGGGCAGGGGGAAGCTGTGTCACCTGCTTCTGGGAGGAAGATCAGGGGAGCCCCCATTCCATCTTATGCACCAGGGGCCATGCACCAGGGGCCATTTCATCCTAGCTATGCTTCTGCCCGTGATTACACAGGAAATATATGTGGAGGGGGAAGCAATCATGCCTCCTGTGTCTCCAGCTAGCACTCTACCCATTTGACCACCGTTCCTCTTTAGCAGAATGGTAATGCTCATTCTCCACTGCCATCTTGAGAAAGAATTTCCACAATAGTGGCTCCAGAAAAGACAGAAAAGGGCATCATTGACCTGTGGGTCCAATGCTATGAGAGAGGTATTCAAAACCTCCTGGGAAATAGTGATCTCAACTCCCACGGATTCCAAAACACATTGGCAATGCTCAGTGCCATGAAGATCAGGCCTTATTTAGGGAGGAGAGGGTCATCCATGGAATGAAAACGTGTGATAGAGTGAGAAAGGGAAAGTGTATCAGGCAAAATTTAAAACAAAATCAGTGGCAGAAGGACCAGGGTCTTTGGTGGTGTAAGAAATTTTCTTTAAACATTGCTTCTCTCACACAGATTGACAGCCAGAAGCTCAACTTTCGAGAGCATGCTAAGGCCCGTGTTGATCACGGAGCTGAGATCATCACGCAGTCACCAGGCAGATCCAGTGTGGCTTCACCAAGGAGACTCAGCAATGTCTCATCTTCTGGAAGCATCAACCTGCTTGAATCCCCTCAGCTTTCTACCCTCGCTGAAGATGTCACTGCAGCCCTTGCTAAACAGGGCTTATGAATTTGCTCCATTTAGCAGTGTATGAAGTAATAATATTTAGGCATGAGCTCTTGCCAGGAACGGGCTCTGGGCAGGTGTTACATTCATTCTTTACCATGTCTCAAATTAAGTCATATCCCAAGACTGTAGTAACCAAACAATAAAAACCGGGAAAGTAATTCAGTAGATGCAGAAATTGGCCTGATTTCCATTTCCAACAGGAAGACACTGGCTTTACATGGGTACAATTGCAGTATATACATTGGACAATTCTTGTTGCTCTGCTCTGTCGTGCATGGAGTACTGTACTATGATAAAATGCATTTTTACCTTTCATGTGCCTGAGGGCCGTCCGCCACTTTCCGAAGAGCCTGGTTAGTTAGCCCAAGTTGCTCATTTCATGTTCTGTTGATGGGTGGGGATTAGGGAATGTCTCACATTATAACTTATTGCAGGTTAAATTAAACTGGAAAGTCTGATTGCTGATGGAAAGAAATCGCATTTTAAAAAATGGTTTTTTGTATAAATGGAGTAGAAGATTCAATTAAGTTATTAACGTTTTGGGACCTGGATAATTATATCAGTGTATAGCTGATTCCAATAAATTATTTAACTAATAATTAAGATAGTAGTTGAAACTGTGCTTGAGGAAGTGGCAGGTTTTTTTTAAAAAGCAGCTATTGAAACTAAGCACTTCCATTCTCAAATGGACTTGTGTCAGATTAGAATGTTGGTTAAGCGGCTAGGTTTGTGTAGACACCACCGGTTTCACATCCTTTCCATCTTTTTGATACAGTATTATAGATATATATATATATTTCTCTGTGGCCATTTGTGATACACCCTCATATACTTGAATATTCTACTTCTTTATTCACAGTATCTGTGTCTCTTGCACCCTTTGGTGTTGCAATTTTAGGTATGTAAAAGTAGATGTTAGCAAGGTTTTTATTTCCCTATTCCAAAAAAATACATAAAAAGACAAAATCTTTAGCATGAAATTGCTTTCTGTAACAACTGAAAACTGTGACCCTGTTTTAGTGCCAGATGCAAGTTTCTTCTGTGATGCTAAAAAAGATATTTCCCCTTCCCCCGCCTTCCCTCGTCCTTCTTCACCAAGACTGAACTTGTGGGGTCCCAGTGTTTGCAAAAGGGTCTCCAAAGAGGTGGTTTTGGTTTCTGGATTTTTAAAATCAAAAATAGTTTGGTTTCGGCTTTTTATTAAAAAAGAAATCCTATAGTAACAAAGAACTTTGGATTTATTTTTTTTCTTTTGCTAAAGTTGAAATGCCAAGAGTGTTTGGAAGTCATTCCACTCCTTTGGTGGTATCTTAAATATACACTTGGGCACCTCAGATAACATAGCACTAAGCTCCATGGAGATGCCTGTAAATAATCGTAAGCAACATAAATAGTTGAAGTAAACTCCCTAGACTGTCAGCAGGGTGACTGAATAGGTAAACAGGGAATCTTAAAATCCAAAATAGTAAGAAATATGAATATGTTGACTATAAAAAGTATAAGAAAAGTGTGAGTAAAAAGCAAAAGGTAGAGACATTTAGACATCAAGTCAAATGGAGTTGTTTGTGAGAATTCCAGTACCACTTTATGGTACTAAAAAGAGAACACTTGAAGGTACTAAGGTAGTATGATTCATCAGTGGATAATAATCCACTCATGTACACTAGCCTTGACTAGACATTATGAAATGACCAGTGGTCACTTGCAAATGGTTTGATCTTTTCCTTTTGAAATCACTAGTTAACCCTGCACTGTCAGCTGTGCTGTACAGGAGTGGTGTATTAGATTGGCACTGGGAACTGGAAGCTTTTTAATATTCTACCTGTTCGTTTGGCTTCTTAATTTTTGTTTGTGCACCCAAGGAGCTGGGGTGTCAGAAAAGATTTCTGTGCCTGTGGAGAAAGATTCTTAAAATTAATTGCACACATTTTAAAAAATGAATTACAGGTAGTATAGTGCTCAAAAACAAATTAATGAATCTTCATTGGGGAGCATGAGGATTTTAATCAAGCAAATCCAAGTAGGATGATGGTGAATCATGTGGGCAAAGCCCTATGCATCTTGCTGACAATAAATCCTTAAATGGCCCCACACATGACATTTTAAACGCTTTTCCATACTAATAATGTTTATACATAGGTCAGTCATTGTATACAAAGGACAGTGAGTTTAGAAACTGTAGGTGCACTAGGAGGGTCCTGATTTCTGCCTTGTAATTGCTGTAATTTTGCTTAGAATAACCATACAGTTTACACTTAAAATATTGTATGGCATGGTACATAAAAATTCCTTTCCACTGTTCAAGGAAAATAAAAGAAGATGGAAGAACAGTATTTTCGATCATGTTACTCTTACTCTGTAACCATCAATTAATAAAAACTTAGCCTTGCAGTGTTTTTATTATGCCTTTTGCCAATGTTAGAGAAAACCTAAGGTACTATTGAACCTCAACTTGACTGAAGACAAACACCAGCTAGTCAAAACACTGTTTAACCTGTGACTCAAGTATTTTTTATTCTGCTTTTGAAATAAACATGCTCTAGATAGTGAAGTTTAGTTATTGCATATATATGTCCAAATTTAGATTGGTGTGACGCATCATCATTAATTTCATGCAAAATTATCTTTCTAGTCTTACTTCAAGCCAAGTCCTTGTAATCAAAAATTGTCCTTCCATAGAAGAGTTTCTAGCATTTGATCGAGTCAGATGAAGAGAAGTAAACCTAAGAGCTATGAAGTAAGAAGCAATTTATGTTACAAGACTCTTGATGATAACTGCTAATGTTCATCAAAATCTTCACTTTTCCAGAACAGTCTTGGTTTTAAAACTTTGTAAGCACTTGATTCCTATGTTTAACAATACTAGGTCTAATTGTCTAAAAACCACATTTTAAACAGTTCAGTTCAATTGGCAGGCTTAGCTAATCAATGTTAGCCAATAAAAGAAGCATCAAAGAACCAAATGTGACAATGCAAAGATAATCTAGATGAATAAAAAGTTTAAAGCCAGGTTTAATCAAGAACAAATCTGAGTATACCTGTTGAGCGGTAGGACAATGGGAAAAGCACAGCTGAGCTTCTCTCCACCTGCAAACTATCTGTTTCTACATAATCCTAGGCAGGAAGGAACCAGAAGGAAAGAGCAACCCTTTGCCCAGCAACAATAAACTACATGGATGATGATGATGATAATTGTGTCCACTACATGTATTTTCACTGTACACCTAGCAAATGGTATTAACTGACTGACAACAAGTTCCTGTACAGTAGCAACATTTCTGTCCTCATCGTGACTGCTTGCAAAATATAAACATTTGCCTATATGCACAACCCAAAGGGAGTTGTTGTTATTATTAGCAAACATTTATATAGCGCCAGCAATGTACCTGGCGCTTTACAAAGTAATTGAATAGACATGGTCCCTGCCCTACGTCTTACAATCTGAGTTGAAAAGCAAGCTATGTGGACTACTATGTAGGAGCAAAAGGGGCTTTTTATGCTGTGCTGGATCAAATCACTCTTAGAATACAACGTGTGACTGTCCCTTCACAAACCGGTATTCAAGTATAACTCACTTTGGCTATATGAGATGAAGCAGATTGGATTTTAGCCTAGGTATGTGTAGAACTCACTTGCTAGGAATCTTGTTCAAGCAATTTCCTTTGCAGGGGAAAAAACCCCCATCTTATTTGCAGATTTGGTGAGGTCAGGCAAAACAGCCAATTCAACTTTAGCAAAAAGAAACAAAAATCATATTCTGTGTCCTGGATTTTTAAGGAATACAGTGTGCCATTACAAACCTGTGTTTTTTCTGATAATTCTAGAGCCTGTTACCATTAAGAGGCATTTCTTGAATGGCTGGTGGTAGTTAGTTCATGTTTTTCAATCCAATTTGCAATTGTATTTGTTGCTATAGTGATTGTTTTGCAAAATAAAATCGCTTGTCATCTAGCTGCTTGTCTCTGTCTCTTCTGTTTGTGATGTTTAAACCCACTGCATTACAAAGAAGCACAGCACCAGTGTTCACTAGCATTGCACGCAGTCGATTTTACTAAGGAGGATCTGAGAAGGTTAAATGTCACCTCTCAGCTATGGCCCATTACTTCTTGCCAAAGGAAAAAAGCCAACTAGTACTTTATCCTTCAATGGAGAGTTCTCTCATATGACTAAAGATGTTAACGAATGAGACGATAGCCCCTTGAAGTCTGTCATATGTGAGATCTTTCAGACCTGAAGTTGTAGGAGAGGGCCCAGCTGCATAGTGCTGATCCTTTCTTTATAATGCACACCATTCCACCACCCTTCGTGCCTGTGTGCAGCTGCAGCCTGAGACTGTAGTCCACTGCAGAAGGTTGCTTTAGGCTAAGAACTGGATCCATTATTATCTGAAATATATAAAAAATCAGTTTTACAAAATGTTACATGTTATAACATTAGAATGTAAGGTAGATATGGCCCAATGTTCTAAAACTATCCTGGGGACTACCCAAAGGACAAAAAATTACAAAATGGTTGCCATGACCTTGAATTCAAAATCATGGGGTTTTTTACAGCCATTTTTTGGTTTGTTTTTTTATTAGAAGGTCGATGAATCAAAATTCAGCTTGGGAACGGACATTTTCACATTCAGCATACCCAAATTGTGCTATAAACTTTAGTTCCCAACTTTTACCCCAAAATGCCCCTAACAGTTACATTTTCCAGAAATCAGTCTCTAACATGCAAAGCTATTATGGCATTTTTTCAAACGTAGTAGATCTTAAACTAAAACCAATGGTGCTGTTTTCAAGCAGTTGGTTACTCTCTTCTCTTCAGATAATGGGATGTTTTCGTGGTGGTGTAAGGAACCAGGGACGAGTTGAACTGACAGCCTTTGGGCCCTGGGGATTAATTTATTTAGTCAGTCATATTTCTATGCCACTGTGGCAGAGCGGAGCCACAAAAGGGCTACGGGCACTTTAAGAGTTAGAGTGGGTGGAAGCCATGCCCACTCCTGGCTGTATATAAAGAGGAGAGGTCTAGAGGAAGTGGCAGAAGCTCCCTGGACACTGAAGGGAGCACAACCCTGGTAGAAGCTGCCTGGACATGGATAAGAGCACAGCTCTGCTCCAAGCTGAAGGAGGCTATGGAGTGTTACATTGATGTGTACCTGTGGAGCCTGACTACTAGCAGATGGATACCTGGCTAGGCTTGGGCTTAATGTTATAGAGACTTGTAGACTGGAACTATGGTGGAATATGCTATGTGAATAAACTATATTAATTCCTCTGAGTGACTGCGTGATGTGGGCCTAATCCTGAGAACACTTAGCCACAACGAGGTCCTCCCCAGCTACAGCCACCTTCCCCACAAGTGGCTCAGTGTGACTTACAATCGTAAAAACAGAAATAAAAAAGCCATTAAAATCAATAAAAACCCACTACTCACTACCCACCCCACCCCTACATCTCCCACCCAATCCCACCCCACCCTATCCCTGCTTCCCAATGCCTGCCAAAATAAGACGGTCTAATATAATTTCTTGAAGATGAGCAGGCTCGGACTTAGGCAGACCCCAAGGGAAGGGAGTTCTGTAATCATGGGGCGCTACACTGAATGCCTCCCTGCACACCCTAGTCGTAAAAACATCACCGGGAGATGGTGACATCTGCAACAGGATGTCCCCAGTAGATGTGTGCACCAGTAACATTTTCATTTTCATTGTTGAATTCTTTTTCATTTTTCTGGTTTTCATTATTGCTTTCATTGTTTTATATTCAATTTAGATGAAACATGGTGATATTTTACCCCTAATGGAAGGCACTATGCCTGACAACGTTTGGAAAGATTGGATAAAGGAATCCAATTTTATAAGCAGTTAAAGTTTGTGATTTTTAAGAAAAGCTGCATACATATTTCTGGCTGTAACTTCTTTGTCTTCCATCCAATTTGGATGACACTTAGACATATTTTACCCCTCCCTGAGGTTACTATCTGGCAAATTTCAGAAATATTGGATAAAGGGTCCTGATGTTATAAAAAAATTATTTGCAAATGCATTTCTGACTGTAACATCTTTATATTCCATCCAACTTTACAGGAAATTTGGAAAGATTGTATCTCACACCTTCAGGATCATCTCTGGAAAATTTCAGAATGATTTGATAAAGGGTCCCAATTTTATACACCTGAACAGCATCTGCAGAGAATGAGGCTATGCCAGGGATTCTCTTACGTTTCTCACAGTGGTACAAACGTAAGATGCCAATTGGCCAGCAGAAATGTGAACCAAATATCATCATTCTGTGCTGTAACCACCTCAACCCCTCTCCACCACATGTTACTGGGAAGTTGAAATCATCTGCTTAAGAAAGAGCCAATAAGGGAATTCTCTTATGTCCTCTGTCACAGTGCTGCAGGATGTGATTGTGATAATAATTGGCCAGCCTGGATGTGCAAATCATGTCTCCTGATTTCTGGGATGCTTCCGCCTCCCCTCTGCCTTGCTGCCTGAAGTCCTAGTTATGTCCCTTCTATGCCCGCCTTGGAGCTGCCCTGGATTGGTCCTGGAAAGCTGGAAGCATGCTGTAAGAGATACCAATCACATCTCTGGCCCAGGGGTGTGAATGTCTTTGCAATGCCAGACAAGATGTCTGTCATCTCTGCTGGGATGCTGCAGCCCCTCCCCGCTGCCATGCCTGCCTCCCTGCACTGCATGCGTGCCTGAATAACAAATCTTCAAGAGAAAAATTTCAATTGCTTATAAAATTGAGACCCTTAATCAAATCTTTCTTAAATGTGGTGGAGATGCTGCTGAATGTGTGAGGTACAAGTCTTCTAAATTTCATCCAAACTGGATGGAATTACAAAGATGTTACAACCAGAAATGCATCTACAAGTAAATTGTTTACATCATCAGCACCCTTTATCCAGTCTCTCTGAAATTTTGAAGGAATCATGACCTTAGAGAGGGGTACAATCTTTCTAAGTTCAATCCAAATTGGATGGAAGCCAAAGAACACAAAATTCAAAAATCACAGAAGTCAATTGCTTATCAAATCGGACCCCTTTATCTGATAATTCTGAAATTTTGCAGAACTAATCCCCTCTATCGGGTGCAATCTCTCCAAGTTTCATCCAAATCGAATGAAAGACAATGAGGATACATCTGAAAATGCATTTTTCAGTTTTTTTCAAATTTCTGAAGGAAGAAAAGTTTTATTATTTTTTTTCATTTTCATTATTGAATAATGAAAATGAAAGAGCCCTCTTTCATTTTGTTACTCTAATAAGAAAAATGAAATGCACACCCCGGAATGGAGGAAACAGTCTTTCAGATACCTGGGGCCTAAACTATTTAGGGCTTTATAGGCTAAAACCAGCACCTTGAATTGTGCCTGGAAAGCTATCAGCAGCCGGTGCAGACTCTGGAGCACCGGTGTAATGTGCTCCCAGTGTCCCACCCCCCACAAGAAGATGGGCTGCTGCATTCTGCACCAACTGGAAATTCTCAACAGTCATCAAGGGCAGCCCCATATACAGCACATTGTAGCAGTCTTGCCTGGAGGTTATGAAGGCATGGATGACGGTGGCCAAATCCAAATCTGATAAAAATGGTTGCACCAGATTTAATTGGTGAAAGGCACTCCTGGCCACTGCCACAACCTGATAATCCAGGCGCAGCAGTGGATCCAAGTGCACCGAAAGGCTGCTAACCTGAGTGACCAAAGTAGGCTGGACCCCATCAATAACAGGGGTTCCCAGGTCACATGGCCGGCCAACCATCATTAATCTTGTCTGGATTCAGCTTCAATTGTCTCACCTGCAGCCAGCCCCCCAATGGCAGCCAGACACTGGGTAAGCACCGAGACTGCAGGTGCCGGACCTGAGACCGATGAAAAGAGAGAGAGCTGAGTGTCATCAGCATACTGATAGCACCTCACTTCAAATCTCTGAACAATCTCGCCCAGGGGTCTCAGATACACATTGAACAGGAATGGAGACAAGATGGAACCCTGCAGGACCCCACACAGGAGCACCCAAGGGGACAATGAGCCATCACCCATCATCACCCTGTGGGTTCTCCAGCCAGGAATGAGTAGAACCACTCGAGAAGTTTCACACTTCCCGGCCAGATCGTGCAGCCATGTCAACAACACCCCATGATCAACACAGTATCAAAGGTCACTGATAGATCTAACAAAATCAACAGGATAAAATTTTCCCTGTCAATGTCCAAGCAGAGATTGTCAACCAAGGCCGGAAGCACAGTCTTGGTGCCATGCCCAGAACGAAAACCTGACTGACATGGGTCCAGGAATCCAATAGCATTAAGATGAGTCTGGAGCTGCGAGTCAACCACCTAAAAGGGGGAGGTTAGAGAGGCAGGGGCGCTAGCGCTAGCCAGCAGCGGAGTTAAAATCAAGAGATGGTTTCTTGAGCAGGGGACGGATGACAGTAGTTTTAAGGTCACCAGGCACCCTGCCCTCCCGCATTGACAGTCCTGGCCATCAACACACCCAGTGTCTCCCGGTTGGCTTTCACCTGCCAGGACGGGCAAGGATCTAGTTCACAATTGGTCAGCCACACACACCCCAAGCACATCCTCCACATCAGTGGGCAAGATCAATCGAAGCTGATCCAAATAAACCAGACAAGACCAAGTCTCCTCAACACTAAGCTCTGACCCTGGACTCAAAGTAGCAGTGACCAAGTTGAACCAAATACGAACAACTTTATCTGCAAAGTCGGCAGCAAACTTGTCACAGTGAGCACCCAGTGCCTTTAACTCCAGACAGAGACAGCCAGGATTTAATAAGCTATTTACCACCCGGAAGAGCTCCTCTAGATGGCACTTTGCAGATGCTGTGGCAGCCACGAAGAAAGCCTTCTTCGCTGCCACCACAGCATAGTCCCTTAAAAACAGTCTATGCCACAGTTGGTCGACTTTGGTTCGAATTGACTGCCACCTTTGTTCCCACCACAACTCTCTCGCTTTAGCAGCCTCAGGTCTTCCGTATACCAGGGAGACCTATGCTGCCACCATGGAGGATGCAGACACCTGGGTGCCATGGTGTCAACAGCCTGAGTCAAAATGCCATACCACAAATGAACCAAGGCATTGACAGGGAGGTCATTGAGGTCGGTGAGTAAATCCCTCAGTTAGTTCTGGAATTCTATTGAATCCATTAGTCTCTGTGGGTAGACCATCCTAACTGGTCCACCACCCTAACAGGGGCAAGGGGGAGCAGGGATCTGGGCCTTCAGAAGGATATGGTCCTACCATGACAATGGTGTCATAACGACAACCCTGATACTGACCCTAGACACTGGCCTGTGTCTAGGCCAGTGCAGAATTTAAGATTCAATCTGTGTCCAGCCTCGTATTTGGGGCCAGATATTACCTGGGATAGGCCCATGTTTGTCATGGTGGCCATGAACTCCTGCTCCACGTCTGAAAGGCCGACCTCAGCATGCATGTTGAAATCACCCAAAACAATAAATCTGGGTGACCTCAACACCACCCCTGAGACCATGGAGGTGGGTGGCTCCACTCAACACCACTGATAATTCTAACAAGGGCCCAGAGCCCTCCCTGTGTTGGTCAAACCACACCCCTCCTCAGCACAGCTCCTCGGGTTGCTGCCTGGTTACATTAAGGCAGTTATGAAGCCACAGAATGGTGTGTGGATCATCTGTTTCTTCCTGTTTTCCTCAGATTCAGTGGCGTAGCTAGGTTGGAATGGGCCCAGGTGCAAGAAATGGACTTACCCATCCTCCTGTTGCCATCCTCTCCTCTGTCCCACCCCTCCTTCCTCCCTTCAGTGCCTCCCTCCATCTGCCTGCTGCACCTGAGCCCTGGAGGCTACAGCTGCGCTGCCTGCCTTCTGCCGCCACCGCTGGTGCTTGCTCCATCCTGTGCCACCTGCCAGATGAGTCCCATGCATGCCACACACTGCAGGCGCTTCCGCTCAGATGAGTCTCCACTCAGCTGCACTGCAACAGGACAGGATTTGTGGCCCCCTCCAATCTTAGGCCCTGTGGGCTCCCTCAGCTTGGATTCAGGACAAATGTCCCTCCTGTCTCTATGATAGCTATGCCTCTGCTGGGATAGGCAGTGTTGCTGAACCCACTTTTTCCTGCCTCACCTTTGTTTGGATTAGCTCTGTCCTGCTCCCAATTTTAGATTCTGTTTGTCTGTTTCTGCCTGCCCTGAAAACTGGTACTTCCATCTGTCTGCCTGCCCATCTCCTCCAGCACACCTGCCTGTCTGTCCCTGCAACTCTTGGTACGTGTGCTGGTTCCTGCGTTGATGTTCCTGATTCCTGGACCTGAATCTGCACCAGCTCCTGGACCTGAGTCTACAGATTCTCCTGCCCTGATGTGTAGGGCCTAACAGGTGATAGTGGTGGTGTTCTTTTCGGAGCTGGTTTCATTTGGGGGAGAAAGTGTTGGAGACTTATGGTCAGGAATCTCTCTTGCCGCAATCCCCAGGGCTTCAATGGGGCTACTCTGGAATAAGTGGTTTGGGGATTGTGGCCCTTATTTACCAATCTATACTTTGAGAAGGTCCGAATGGGAAGCAACAATCAGCAGAGGCAGGACAGGGTCTCTGCAGTTTCCCCATCCCAACATCATAGAGACTCCAAAACTGACCCTCTCCTTGTACTTTCTCACCATCTGTTGCAGTTGCAGTTGCAGTTCCAGTTAAACTCTGCAGCCTCAGGCACCAGCTCCAGCAGCCCCTGTGTTTCTCCACTCAGGAAGCCCATTTATTCCATATATGGCTGGGTGTGTTATTCCAAAGCTAGGCAATTAGGTCAGGAGTAGACTAGTTCCTTTTCTCTCAGGTGCATTTATTATACTTAATTGGCTTAACTGGACAATAAAATCAAGTGTTGGCCACCATCCCTACCCTGCCCTAGCTCCATCCCACGATTCTCAAGCCCCACCATCTCTCCCTGCATTGTGTCACTGTGTTTGCACCTGGAGTGTTATATTGCAAGGGAGACTCAAAAGAGGGGGCGATTCATTGAGACTCAAAAGTTCCCATATTGCAACAAGGATTATCATGGCTATACAGCACCAATAAGCCTTTCCTGAAAATGGGGATGAAAAACTCAAAAGAGCATTCTAGTTCATTCTAGTACCTATATCTAGTTCATTCCTAGTACCGATATCCCTATATCTAGAGCATTCTAGTACTTATACCCCTGCAAAAAAATTAAAAATATATTTTGCTTAATATCCTGTCTGTTGATCCAGGGAGAACTGGCAGTTCTGGCAAATGCCAGAGGAGGGACTGGTACTGTTGCGGGCCGTTTTGTGTAATGTGAGGGTCTAAAATGGCATATGTGGCCTGCTTGCTGAAAATACCAGAACTAATTTTAGGTCCCAGTCCACCTCTGCTGTTGATAAATCCTGGCATCCTATTGTCTTTATTGCAGCTGTATATTATGCAGATGGCTTCAAAGATTTCCTTCACAGGATAATTCCTAAATCCATTTTCTATTGTACTAAGTAAGCTTCAGGACTGAAATTTGAACTCTTTCTTTTTAGGCTTAGAGGTCAATTCATCAATAGGTGATTAAGACCAAAGCTTACTTAAGAGTTACTTAGTATGCTTTAAGAAAGTAAAGCAGACAAAGCAGGGATCAGCATAATGCAGCAACCGTTCTAAGCTTTCCCCACCCAGCTAAGCATGTAGACACTGCTGTAAAGATGGCAAATATGGCCAGACCAATCCGACCACAACATTCTGCTCCTCATTGTCATCATTTTGGAAAAGGGCAGCCGGTCTGTGCAGGAGCGGAGGTGGGACTGTTGTACTGTGTCCCTGAAGGTCTCCTCTATAAACGTCTCTCAGTCTGTCTCAGCTCCTCCAGCTCAGACACTCTAGCCTCCAGAGACTGTACTCTTTCTCTGAGAGCCAGGAGCTCTTTGCACCAACTGCACACACATGACTTCTCTCCAAGAGAAAGATATAATCATACATGCTACACTGGGGGCAAAACACTGGATAGCCCCCACCCTGCTGCTGGACTTCTACCTGCATCTCCCTATTTAACTTTCCTCTTAACTAGGATTAAATCTAGAGTTATACAGATCAGGGGCACTGAGCTCAGTACACACAGGATTGCTTATGTATTTTCTGCTACACTAAAGGTCACATTTTCAGATGCTCTCGAGTCTCAGGCTGCTTTTAAACGAGGGCGCGCTGAAGCGCCTCCCAAACGCCACATTAAAGCAAAGCCGCCGGAAGTGGCGTTCTCCCCGTTGCCGGCGGCGGCTGCAGACACGGGGCTTTGGAGCAGCGCGTTCTTAAGCCTAATAATTGAAGTCTTAAGAACGCGCCGCTGCAAAGCCCCGTGTCTCCAGCTGTTGCCGGCGGCGGCAACGGGGAGAACATCACTTCCGGTGGCTTTGCTTTAATGCGGCGTTTGGGAGGCACTTCAGCGCGCCCTCATTTAAAAGCAGTGTTATTTAGGCAACAAAATTAACCCAGGTTTTTAAAAGATCCCATGGGACACTGAGCTCATTTCAAAGTCTGTCCAGAACTGTAACAATGAGAGCTGAGCTATCTTGTTAATCTGGTGGGAAGTGGAGGGGCTGAACAGCTGAAAAACTGGCACTGATTTTTCTTGTAAATACTGTCCTAAGTGTTTGTCACCACAAGCAAAATTGGAAAGACTTTAAGGGGCAGCTGCTACAGTTTTTTTTTTAAAAAAAAGCTGAGAAATTGTGAGCCACGACAATAATATATTGGCAGGTTTTGGTGACATAGATTCTTAACAGTATTTTATGCTGCGACACCTCTGGAGTATCTTTATATGTGTAACTCGTTTACTCATTAAAAAAATTCCATACACCATGCACACAGAATAAACTGTGTTTATCTCCTGATATTAAATATGCAGTTACATCCTGGCGGCTTCCTGAGACTGGGCCATAAACCACAATCAAGTATCGTAACAACTGCACATCACTTGGTTCTGACTCTTCGTATGTTTATTTAATCTGTAAAACAGCACCAATGAGGAATACTGACTGATGCAGGAACGGTTTTTCAGAGATTACTTTCCAGATCATTTTAACTATCAAAATGAATAATTTTTCTTTTTAATTTTAAACCAAATTAAAAAAACAACCTCCCTCCCCCAGAAAGGTCATTACAGAGGAACTGTGGCTTGATGAGGAAAAACTGGGAGAGTCTAAAGCGTTTTCATCCCTGGCATCATTTTATTACTAGCAGCTGAGTACAACTAAATGGTGGCTGCCAGTGTCTGAGTAACATTCCCAGCTAGGAGCAAATAATCGGTTGGGAGGGTAAGGTGAAGCCAATTAAGATCAAGGGTTGGAAATTGTTTTGTGCTGATATGATACCACACCACAGTGAGATTCATTTAGATCAGTAGCCATTTACACTTTGCACTTATTTCTGGAGAGCTCAATGATGAGCAAATCACACTGGGGGGTAGATGCCTCAATGGAGAAATATAAATTGTTACCTGCATCTAGAGATGAAAGGAATATTCAAATATAATGTTATATCCATTGGATTTTGCTGCTCTGTTGCTTCTTACTGCCAGTGCCCCCTGTGCCTTGTGCACGCATGCGGTGCGACCAGTCCAGAGGTGCTGCTATCACACACACAAGACACCCCAAATGCAGCTAGCTTATTAAGCACATTATGCCATGAAAAGAGACATATAACCAGTTCAGTTGTGCCCCCATAATCAGTTCATGCAGCCCCCACCCCATAACCAATTCATTTGTGCCCCACCCCCACGTAATCAATTCATGCTGCCCCCACCCATAACCATTTAATTTGTGCCCATGGGGCAGCGTGAATTGATTATATGGGAGCACAAATGAACTGGTTATGGGGTGCGGGTTTAAAGGCAGTATTCCTGTTAGTAATAACTTCATTAAGAAGAGTTAGTGAAATAGCAGCCATAATAATCTCAGAACCATATTTGCAGATTTATTTTCCAAGACAGAATAGATATTGCTTTACATCCTAAATTCCTACCTAAGATAG
>QEPC01008826.1:1336929-1354247 GCA_003113815.1 Sphenodon punctatus
TTAGTGAAATAGCAGCCATAATAATCTCAGAACCATATTTGCAGATTTATTTTCCAAGACAGAATAGATATTGCTTTACATCCTAAATTCCTACCTAAGATAGCATAAGTAAGACAGTTGTGAGAATGTGGCCCTTTTTACATGGGCCTCTCCCCCCACCCACGAACACGCAGATTTCTGTGTGTTCATAGGTGGGGGAACCCCGTGTGAATGACATGGTACACGCACCCATGGTGAGTGGGGGTGCTCTCACCTAACACGCATCCCCACTCACCCCCCCACTCATCCCCACACACAGAGCAACCGGGGGAAATGCTGGTTACTATGTGGGTGTGGATGAGTGGTGGGTGAGTGGGGATGTGTGTGCAGCCGTGTACATGACCCACCCATGCACTGGCATGCCCACGAACTCCCCACCCGACAGAGCCATGTAAAAATATCATGTGAGGAGCCACTCGAAGAAGAACAGAAGGTTGCTACCTTGTAAACAAGGTTCTTTGAGATGGCTCCGAACATTCTCACAAATACCCACCCTTCCAGCCCCGTAAGGAATTCTTTTCTTATATTTCTAGAAAGGGTTGAAAGGAACTGTCATTCAGAGGGGGCAGGTTCTTTTTATACTATCGGAGCTCGAGACCATCATGTGGTCTATTATTTGAATAGGATGAACATGCACAACCCAGTTGTGAGAATGTTGGGAGTCATCTAGAAGAACCTTCTTTACAAGGTAGCAACCTTCTGATCAGCATGTGGGGAGGAGCTGTTTGTAAACAAACAGCCTTATCTCCCAGACCAATTGAGTGTCCCTGTTGCTGCTGCTACTAGAAGGCAGAGGCAGGTGAGGGATTGGGAGGGAGGGGAGGAAGAATCACTTACTGGGGGAGAAGCTGGCTGCAGCCTGCTGCCCAGCCAGGCAAGTGCGAGGCCCCAGCTGGCTTCAGGGCCATGTGCGGCCGCACATATGACACATGCCTGTGGTCAGACCTGGTAAGTACATTTCACTAATTTGTGCCTTTGGGTGATTTCAGATGTTACATTGTCTGAAATCATCTCAGTCAAGCGCAGTCAACCGCGGAGGGGGTTGAAAGCAGGTGAACATCTGTTTGCTCACATCAGATGTTCACCTCAGTCAACCGCCCCCCATGATGAACCTAACCACGCTTTGTTCTCCTGCACCATGACAGCGAACGAAGTATGGTTAGAGGGAATCCAGAATGCGGTGAAGGAAAAGTAACGTCTGTTGCCTTACCTTCACTGCGTTCCGGAGTCCTGGTGGTGGGCGTCTGGCGGCCGGCGGTGGGTGGCGGGCAGCGGCAGCGGCCAGATAGGCCTCTGCGGCTGCTTGTCTCAGGGAGGGCGGGTGGCCGGGGAGCGCAGGGGGTGGAGCCATGCGGCCACACGCTGCATCGTGTGGCCCTGCCCTCTCCAGGAGGGGGGGTTGCCCAACAGATGTGACGGGTGGCAGCATTGACCCTGGGCCATGGTTCAGCGGTCCCCACGGCCGGGGGCAAAGGGGTGAACATCTGTTGGCATACCCTTTCACCCCCACCCATGGTCCGAACCACCCCACGGCCCAGGGTCAATGCTGACACCCATCACATCTGAAATCACGCTTTTTCTCTTTTCACAGGTGGGCACCCAAGGATATAAATTGCCCTCTGATAGGGATGGGCGAACGCAGTTTGGAAGTTCGAAGTTTGGCCCGAACTCAGCCTGTTCGGATGACCGAACGTGAACGCGAACCTGAACCCGAACGCAAATGCAAACATACCGAACACCGAACAGCAAAATGGCCAAACAGTTCGGTCAGTTCGGATCATGTTCGGGTGAGTTCGGGTGGCAAAAAAAAGTTCACTGTAAGGTGACAGGGAGGGGTAGTACTAGTCACTGAGGAGCAGGCTTCCAGGCACCTGGGGTGGAGAGGCTTGCAAGAAATGAAACTATCTGCCTCCCCACTTCCCAACACCTTCTGAGCTAGTCACTGAACAGCAGGCGTTGAGTAGGATTATTAGATTGCTTTAAGTTTCATTTCTGTTTTGTACTGAAATGAAACTTAAACCTTAAACTGAAACCTTGTGTTTGTGATTCCCCCACATCCCGTATAGAGAGAGATAGAGAGATATAGATAGATATAGAGAGAGAGATAGGTTAGGGATAGTAGTTGTAGGAGCTAGCTTAGTGATAGAGATAGCGTTAGTGATTTAGTTTTAGTGTTTGTAGGAGTAGGTCTGTGTACTTATTAGATAATCCATTTAGTTCATAGCATTTAGAATAGTTAATAGCAGTTAGATTTAGTGTAGATAGATAGATATAATATTAGGGGGGGGGGAAAACCCATATAAAAACAAAAACAAAAAAAGAAAAGCATATAAAACCCAATAAAAAACAAAAAAACATATAAAAAACAAAAAAACCCACCCATAACATTTCCCGAATGCGGCCAAACTGAACGGCCAAACTGCCGAACCGAATGGCGAACGGCCGAACAGAACAGGCAAACCCGAACCCGGTGAACTAACCGAACTGCCGAACCGAATGGACGAACCGAACACAGCCAAACCGAATGGACGAAACAAACGCAGCCAAAACGAATGGGCAAACCCGAACCGCGATCTGTTCGCCCATCCCTACCCTCTGAGGACTGCGTAGTATTACTCACCATCTGCTGGGCATCCCTGAGGCTTCTCCTGCTGCCGCTGTCGTCCTGCTGTCCAGGGCACCTGTGGAGAGAAGGGGCTGTGAGTGGGGGGTTTGGACATTTTCTTCCCTCTGCCCCCCTCTCGCGTTGCTCCGGTGACCGGAAGTGCCGAGGGCATTTAAAAAGACCTGCTGGTGGCTGTGCTGAGTACAGCGTAGTATTACTCACCATCTGCTGGGCATCCCTGAGGCTTCTCCTGCTGCCGCTGTCGTCCCGCTGTCCAGGGCACCTGTGGAGAGAAGGGGCTGTGAGTGGGGGGTTTGGACATTTTCTTCCCTTCCCCCCCTCGCGTTGCTCTGGTGACCAGAAGTGCCAAGGGCATTTAAAAAGACCTTCCGGCGGCTGCGCTGGCAGCCACAGCCGGCGGCTGCGAGCCAAAGCGCCGTGGCCAAAGCACGTGGCCCTTTGGGGCCCTTCGGGGCATGGAGGGGGAGGAGGGGGGAAGCGTAGCCAATGGGGGGGTTGGGGAGAAGGAGATGGATGTGGAGGTGGGGGAGCAGAGGGAGGTGAGATCCCAGGTAGATTCTGATACCCTCTCCAGAAAGGGGAACAGGGGAGATATGGGAAGCGGACTGTTGACATGTATGGAGGAGGGTGGAAGGGGACTGTGTATCGTGGGCAGGTCTGGGGGGAAAAAGAGGAGAGTGGGAGGAATATGATGAATATGTTATGCTCACTGATGTAGGGTTGGTGGGGCCACCTCCTCCCGATGAGAGAGGGATGGAGGTGGTCAGGTTTTCCCTGGTGGCAGCAGGGAATGATTGGTTGGAATATGGGACCGACCTCATGTTGGTGGGGGAGGTCATAGAGTGGGATATTAGTGAGTCATAAGGGGGATTGTTTTTGATGGTTGTTGATAATATTGTATTTAAAATGTCATTAAATTGTATATCATGTTAGTATATTATGTTAAAATGTGGTTGATGACTTGGGTCCCTCTGTGTGGAACAAAGACCCAGAATGTATTTTGTATTTTGTGTTGTAAGCCGCCTCGAGTCCTTCGGGAGAGAGGCGGGATATAAATTAAATTGGAATTGGAATTGGAATAATCAGGCCTTGCAAACAGCAAATGTAATTCATGGGTTTTATTTCGGCGGGGGGGGCAGCTGATATTGCCTGCGCTCCGGTTGTTCCAAGCGAAGGTAAGAACACAGTTGTTATACGCTTTCCCCATCTGGGGTCTGGACTTCTTGGAACAGCTGGAAATAGTTCAAAATGGGTTTCTGAGGGCCATTTTGGGGGTACCCCAAGGAACCCCACAGGTCCTCCTCCGAGCTGAGATGGGTTTCCTCCCCATTAGGGTTTTTGCTCTCCAAGCCCTCATCCACTTTTGGCTTAAGGTGGAATTCCTTCCACAAGGGGACGGCTCCCTCTTGGGTAGAGCTAGGGATGAGGGGTTGCTGTCATCCTGGTTGGACAACCTGGAGGTGGTTATTGGGAGGCTTGGGTTCTCCCCTGGATGTCTACTCCCTTTGGGTCTTAAACATGCTATGGTCCTGGTAAAACAAAGGATTCTGGACCAGCAACTCCAAATTGATTCTGATATGCTCTACCGTCAAAAGGTAAACCCCTTATATGAACCCCCAGCTAGGCCTTTGCAGGACTCAAATTATTTGATAGCTTGGCCTAAATTTCCTTTAAGGCGGGCTTTTACGCGATTATGTTGTGGTGTTTTTTCCTCAACCATTTTGACTGGGCGATATAAGGGCCTGCCACTGCAAGAAAGGAGA
This sequence comes from Sphenodon punctatus, assembly GCA_003113815.1. Lineage (NCBI taxonomy): Eukaryota > Metazoa > Chordata > Lepidosauria > Sphenodontia > Sphenodontidae > Sphenodon > Sphenodon punctatus. The sequence goes on from QEPC01008826.1 coordinate 1,341,358, forward strand.
TGTTTGTCCTGCTCTATGCAAGAGCTGGACACGGTTACCCATATCCTCCTTGTTTGTCCCAAGTATGCAAGATTTAGAGGCAAGCTTCTGCGGATGCTTGAGCAATGCCAGGCAAGATTTCCTCTCGTCACGCCTTACAAATTATGTATGGACCACAGGGCCTCTGAATTAACCTCGGCAGTGGCAGTTTTTGCCAATTTGGTTATGTGAGCGAGGAATAAGACTCGTGGAGAGAGAGGTACCTCTTCATGTGCATACCCCTGGGAGTGCTTGTTATGGTTGGTGAGGCTGGGTTTGATTTATATTGGTAGATATAAGTTGTTCGGGGAAAGTTTTTAACCTTGTTGTAAATAATTATGACTGGATGTATTTAATTTTGAGTAATTCTCTATGGTTTATGTATTGCCAATAACTTCTAGTTAGGCAAATAAAGTTTATATTGATTGATTGATTGATTGATTGATTGATTGATAATAGTATGGGAGATGTGTCAGGCAGGTCATTATGTAGTATATATTCTGAGATTTCAGTTTGTATTTGTTGTTGAATCCATTTATTACCCAAATAAAAAAAAATTAATCACTCTCGTGTTGTATTGGTTCTTTTCATTTTGGTATTGATTTCTAATACTACTGCATTATGGTCTGAGAAAGGAATTATTTGAATGTAAGCTTTTTCACACAGTGGTATCAAAGCTTTATTAACTAGTATATGGTTAATTTTAGATGAAATCTTATGTGGATTAGAGTAAAATGTAAAGTCTTGCTCATTGGGGTGGAAAGCATGCCAGATCTCTCTTCAGTGATGTTCCTCTATTATTTGCCCTATTTTCTCTTGCTGTTTATTTAATTTTGTTTTTGTAAAAAGGCCAAGTGAAGAAAGGGGAGAGTTAGTCTGTGCTTAGAATTGCCCTTCCTTCCATTTTATCTGTCAATTTAGGGATTAGATCACAAAGGAAAGTCCTTGTGTTATTATTTGGGGCATACAACGTGGTAATAGTATATTTTTCCTGCTCAATCTGACCTTTGAGAATTAAGACTCTACTTTGTGTGTCCCTGTCTAATTCAGTTAACTTCATGTTAAGTGACTTGGATATCCCCACCAACAGTCCAACTTTCTTTTTAGTACCATTCGCAAAATACACCTTATAATATTTATTATTAAATCTATAATTATCTTGTTTTACTAAGTGTGTCTCCTGCATTGTAAATATATGTGGACGGATTTTTTTTTTTATATACTGCCAAACCCTTTTGCACTTTACTGGGTTATTTAAACCACAGACATTAAATGATATTAATTTCAAGTTATCCATCGCCATGTCCTAGATCAGTGGTTCCCAAACTTTTTGTGACCAAGTACCCCTCTTCAAATTTCCCAATGAGCCGTGGACCCCCACCACATTTACATAAATTTGCATAAGACAGACCCCTAAATTTGCATACTACAACAAATATGAATGCAAGCATTTGTGAAAAAGTAACAGAATGGTTTTAATTCCAATTCCAAGATAAAATAATATATTTTCAATTACAACAATTATAATTAAATTACAATTAGAAAAAAACAAGTACTCTTGATAAAAATGCTTGTAATTACTGTGAACTTACAACAGTTGTGTGTATGTACAAAAATTAACTCAGTTTTCAGGGTGCTAATGTGACGGGTGGGCTTGTTTAAGGTTGCAAAGTGAAAGAATATATCACTGGCACAAACAGTAAAAAAAAAAAAAGCAGTAAAACAGTAAAAAAAATCCACAATCAGTTATTAACAACTGACAACCATACAAGAGAAACTAAAGGAGGTTTTCAGTACCATTTATCATAATTCTTCATATTGCACTACCTGCAACAGATTACTCTCATACCCATGCCCATGCAGAAGCAATAAATACCACACTGGCAAAAGTAGCAAGACACTTTGGGAGGGAAGGCTTGCCAGAACTCTTTGAACTGACTCCTTCAACAGGCAGCAGCTACCACAGAAGTCTCTCCAGGAAAAGCAAAGCAGAAAGAAAGACAGCGCACACAGAAAGCACACGCAAAGCAGAATGCGAAGCATACGCAGTGCACACACCACATCACTGGCACAAACAGTAAAAAAAAAAGCAGTAAAACAGTAAAAAAAAATCCACATCGCTGGCACAAAAGCAGCGCAAACTGCAGCAGTGCACAGACCACATCACTGGCACAAACTGGCAAAGCAGAATGCAAAGCACATGCAGCGCACTTCCCCTCCCCCCGGTTTAAAATCAAGACCTTTGCAGCCTCTTATTCACTTGCTCCCCCCACAGCTGCTTCTCCCCCTGGTTTAAAATCAAATCAAGACATTTGCAGCCACTTGCTCCCCCCGCTGCTGCTTCTCTCCCTCCCCCGGTTTAAAATCAATTCAAAACTTTTGCAGCCACTTACTCCCCTCGCCGCCGCTTCTCTCCCCTCCTCTCCCCCCCACCCGCTTTAAAATCAATTCAAGATCTTTGCAGCCACTTCCCCCCCCCGCCACTGCTTCTGTCCCCTCCCTCCTCCCAGTTTAAAATCAAGACTCACTTGCTCCTCCACTCCCCCCGGTTTAAAATCAAGACCTTTGCAGCCTCTTACTCACTTGCTTCCCCCACAGCTGCTTCTCTCCCCCCTCTCTCCCCAGTTTAAAATCAGTTCAAAACTTTTGCAGCCACTTGCTCCCCTCGCAGCCGCTTCTCTCCCCTCCTCCCTCCGGTTTAAAATCAGTTCAAGAACTTTGCAGCCACTTGCTCCCCCCGCCGCCGCTTCTGTCCCCTCCTTCCCCCCCCCCAGTCTAAAATCAAGACTCACTCGCTCCCACCCCACTGACTGGTGTCTTCAAATCTGTGCCGCTGCTGCTGCGCACGCGTTTTTCTGAGCCGCCTGCCTCGTGCGCCCGACAGAACGCTGACGCAAGCGCAGTAGTTCCGGTGGCGCCGGGACGAAAGAGCAGGCCCGCAGACCCCCTGGGCGTGCGTTGCGGACCCCCAGGGGTCCGCAGACCACAGTTTGGGAACCACTGTCCTAGATTGTCAATCTTGCTCTGTGACTTATAGCACTCGCTGAGGTCTTTTACCCTGTCAAGGTGTCTAAACATTTTCTCAAATTGTGGTATTATGGTTTTCTTATTCATCTTTGCTCTTGCATATCAGTTCTAACTGATCCAAATGACCTGTCTCTGTTGCCCTTATTTAATTTTTCCTTATTCACTATGTTTTCCCTTCTACTGTAACTTAAGCATCCCCTACAATTTTGACCCATCAGAACTCCCTAGCCCAACCCCACTAACTTTTTAATTTTTTCCCCTTTTATCTTTAACCTACTTTGTTAGAACAATTACTATCCCAACTGATTAAACAACCTTTGGGGGCCCCCTTAACAGAGTTACGTGCCGTGAGGGCTCTCCACTTCCCCCAGACCCTTTGCATTTTGTATAGATAACCTCATTCAATACAGTTAAGTTGCACAGTCTAGCCACATATACTTTATCATCTAATCCATTCTATTTTACCACCCATTCAGTTATTAACTTTAAAGTTCTTTTCTACAAAACGTTGCAAGTCAGACTGCTGTGTGAGGAATCTTCTTTTACCTTGATGGATGAATGAAAATCTTGCAGGAAAGAAAATCTGTGCTTTAATTCCCATTTTATGGAAGGCTTCTAACTGCTGTTTCCATCCTTTCCTCTTCTGCACAGTTTCAAAAGCCAAGTCAGGAAATATAGAACGCTTGTGTCCTTGAAAATTGAGATCTTTGGCATTTCTAGCAACTCTTAATACCACCTCCTTTTCTTGAAATCGAAGAAATTTCACTATTATTGCCCTTGGGGGGTCATGCTCTTTAGGTCTGGGCCGACGGGATCTGTGTGCCTGCTCCAGTTCCAGCTGGTGTAAATCCTTTTTATCAGGGAAGATTTCTTTCACTACGCGTTGCACCAGATCCCCCATGCCAGCTGTTTCTAAGCCTTCCGTTACCCCCATTATTCTTAAATTATTCCTTCTGGATCTATTTTCTAGATCTTCTTATTTCTCTTGCAGTGATTTTATCTCTGCCTCTTTGCTCATTATTATTTTCCCGATTCTCCTGTTCAGTCACTCTGTGTTCCACTGCCTCCATTCGTTTAGTGATCCCTTCCATTTGCATTTTTAATTCTCCCAAACTTGATTTAATAGCTGAGATTCCCTCCTTGTTTACTGTTAAGTCCTCTTTTATTGATCTAAAAAGGTCCAGTACCTGTAAAAGCGAGGCTGGGTCTCCTGTGCTGTCTTTCAGCGCCGCATCCGCCATTTTGAAAGCCGTGGCCTCTCCCTTCCTTGTGCTGCGTCTTGGGAGACAATATTGGTCAATCGTGGAGTCTGCTTCTTTTTTTTTATCCTGACTCATTCCTTTTTTTATATATGTGGCTGTACACTGATATTATTTAGGTATTTGGTCTCAAAAATCAGCTTTTAGCATTGGGTCTGGAGGGAGCTCAGCCGCGCATGTCTAGCTGCCTGCACATGCCCAGTCGACCCCCAGACATTCTCCTTCTGATCCCATCAAGAGGCTAATAACCTTGAATAACATTTTCACTATCTGTTCATCTCTACCTGCATTCCACCTCTAACTACTCTTCCCTGAATCTGCAGAGTAGCTTCAGAACAGCTAAGAAGTCCATACTTCCATGATCCATTATGCACACACTGTTCACAAGGATCTTTGCTGTGGAACCAATGTTCTGCCCATATTGGACTGACCCAAGATGTGAATGTGCACCAACCGTCCACCATACATGCGCCATGGTGCACAAGCAGATCATGCATGTTCTGTGCTTGATGTGTGAGTGGTGTGCATTTGTTGTGTGTGTACAACCTGTACATACATCCTGGATGGGCCCATTGCTTTCCTGTGTGCCACACAAAGAGGTCTCTTGAAGAACTCAGGTTGTTCTGAGTTGTCATAAGAAATTATTTGACTGCCACACATCCAAATGTTGGGGAATCAAAGGAAGTATAAAGCTACTTGTGCCTCCCTTCCTTGGTCCTGTTCTTAGTTCCCTTTGGCCAGACCAGAGAAATGGATCTGTAATCCCTGAGCTTCACTGTCATTCAGGGCAGCCACACGAGATGCCTGCCCCTCCCTGGGCAAACAAGCCATGGGATGCAGTGGCTCATGTGATTGATGTTTGCCTCACCCTGGGGTAGGGCGAACATCTTTTTGCTCCTTGACTAGAAATCCTTGGAGAAATCCTAAGGACGCGTCGAGGAGCAGCCTTACCCCAGGTGGGATAAGGCTTCCCAGGGCGGAGCAAGCCGTGTGGCAGGGTGTGCTTGCCCCTCCACGCTTGGGGCGACCCTGTGAGCCGTAAGCGACGTAGAAGTAGCTTATTAGAGATCTGCCCATTGTTTCATGTTTTTTTATGTGCCTATAGTAAACATTTGTTTAAAAATTCCTTTCATCTTTAATAGTAGTGATTTATTATTATTATTATTATTATTATTATTATTACTATTATTAACATTTATATATAGTGCCAGAAATGTACCTGGCATTTTACAGAGAATAAAATAGACAGTCCCTGCTCGAGAGCTTACAATCTAAAGACAGGGGGAGGGGAGACAGGGAAGGGGGAACAGAGGGAGAGACAAGGGATGCAACATTCACGAGGATGCAAGAACTCAGGTACATGTTCTTGGCTTGGTTACAGTAAATTGGGAGTTTGCAGATAACAGGTAGGGGATAATCCTGGGTGGGGATGATTACCAGGAGTTAGGAAAGGCGGAGCGGAGCGGAAGAGGTGGGTTTTGAGGAGGGACTTGAAGGTGTGGAGGGTGGGGGTAAGGCGGACGAGGGCAGGGAGGGAGTTCCAGGCGTGCGGGGCAGTGAGGAAGAAGGGACAAAGACAGTTGGGGGAGCAGGGGAAGCATGACAGGGTGAGCGAGGGGATGCAAGAAGAGCGTAGTTCTCGAACAGGGGTGAGCGAGGGAGATCAGAGCAGAGAGGTAGAGGGGAGCAAGGTTATGAAGGGCTTTGTAGGTGAAGATGAGGAGCTTGTGCAGAATACGCTCAGGAAGGGGAAGCCAGTGGAGGAAGAAGAGGAGAGGCTGCACATGGTCAAAGCAACGGGCAAGGTGGATGATCTTGACAGCAGAGTTTTGAACAAAGATGAGGGAAGAGAGGTGAGAGCGGGGAAGGCCAGCAAGGAGAGTACAATAGTCAAGGTGTGAGATGACTAGGGCGTGGATGAGAGTTTTGGCAGAGGAGACAGACAGAAAAGGGCGAATCTTAGCAATGTTGTGGAGGGAGAAGTGGCAGGATTTGGCCACAGAGTCAATGTAGGGTTTGAAGGTGAGGTGTGAGTCAAAAATGAAGCCCAAGCTATGGGCTTGGGGGACAGGGAGGATGGAAACCCCATCAATAGCAATTGACAGGGAAGAGGGAGTGGAAGGATTGGGAGGGAAGATAAGGAGTTCAGTTTTAGCCATTTTCAGTTTAAGTTGGCGTTGAGACATCCAGGCGGAGATATCGGAAAGACAGTTGGTGAGACAAGCTTGGACAGAGGGAGATAGGAAGGAGTGGAGAGATAGAGTTGAGTGTTGTCAGCGTATAGGTGGTATTGGAAACCATGGGAAGCAATGAGTTTGCCTAGGGATTGGGTGTAGATAGAGAAGAGGAGAAGGCCAAGGACAGAGCCTTGGGGAACCCCGACCAAGAGAGGCAGGGGGGAGGAATTAGGAAGAGAAACATTGAAGGAGCGGTCATAGAGGTAGGAGGAGAACCAGTCGAGGACAGAGTCCCGGAATCCCAGGGAGTGAAGCGATTCAAGGAGAAGTGAGTGAGTGGTCAACAGTGTCGAAGGCAGCAGAGAGATCAAGGAGGACAAGAAAGAGTAGAGGCGGTTGGATTTAGCAAGAAGATCGTTGGTGATCTTAGCAAGAGCAGTTTCAGTGGAGTGAAGGGGGCAGAAGCCAGATTGGAGTGGGTCAAGGGAGGAGTTGGCGGAGAGGAGGTCAAGGTAATGGGAGTAGACAACCTGTTCAAGGAGTTTGGAATAAAAAGGGAGGAGGGAGACAGGATGGTAATTAGAAGGTTAAGAGGGATCCAGAGTAGACTTTTTGAGGATGGGGGAGACAGTGGTGTGTTTAAAGGCAGAGAGGAAGGAGCCGGTAGAGAGGGAGAGATTGATGATATGCAGGAGGGGAGGGGTGACAGTGGAGGCAATGGAGGTCAGGAGACGGGAAGGAATGGAGTTCAGGGGGCATGTGGAGAGGTTGGAGGAGGAGAGCAGGGAGGAGATTTCCTCAAGGGAGGCAGGAGGGAAGGAGGACAGGAGAGAGTTGGGGGGAGGAGGGAAGGGGGGTGGTAGGGGGAGAGGACTTGGAAGTGATTTCCAGGTGGATCTTGTCAATCTTAGAGGTAAAGAAGAGAGCAAGATCCTGAGCGGGGAGGGAGGAGGAGGACAGGGGGGGTTGAGAAGGGAGTCAAAAAAAGGTGGTGAGGGTCCCGGGAGCAGGACTCAATGTGTGAGGCATAGTACTGCTGTCTAGCAAGGGAGATGGCAGACTTGAGTGAAGAGAGGCAGAATTTTAACTGGAGAAAGTCAGTGCGGTAGTGGGATTTGCGCCCACTATTATTATTATTATTATTATAATATAATACTATTGTATATTATATAATATAATACTATTATATATTGTATAATATAATACTATTATATATTGTATAGTATATTTATTATTTGGCACCTTACTGATAGTGTTCAGAGCACTTCACAAAATCTGCACAATAAAATGTAATAAAACAATGCAAAATCCATCTAAAGGCAATTTATTTCCATATAGAATGCTTTCCATAGAAAGGAAATCTACAGGCAATTTATTTCCATAGGTGGAAAACATTTTCCATCCTGAGGTCCACTTTGAAAATGAGTACAATCTCCCAGAGCTGCATACAAGTGCTTAAGGGGTGTACTCAAGAAAAGGAGGGTCCAGTTCATGGTTTTGTGAAATGGATCTGTCCCCTAGCCTTGTGTGTCCACCCACATCTTTGCTTCCTTACTCGGAGCTGAGTTTCCAGGAACTCGAAAGTGGCAACATATTTATCATGGGCTGCATTTGGCCTCTGGGTCTGAGGTTCCCCACTCCAGACATTGAGAATGCTTTCAATGAAGACTTTAACTGCCATTGCTTTCCATACGTACAGGGCTGTTATTGTACTGAGAGAATATAGATGTTATGTATGTTCACCTTTTGGAAGGGATGAGACCTCTTTTTTTGGCCAGGCATTGGGTGGGCTGGAATGGAGTTGGGTGGGATTGGATGTGGGGTTAGGGAGAGTGTTAGGGTGAAAACAGACATGACGCTAACCACCCTTTAACCACCCTTGGTGGTTATTTATGCAGGTTGCAGGGCTGTATTGGTGCCCTATGCAACCCTGCGACATGCATAAATAACCACCAAGGGTGGTTAAAGGGTGGTTAGCGTCATGTCTGTTTTCACCCTTAGTGGACAGGATTTAGGAATTTGAAATGTTTTTATATGTTACGTACGTTTCTATGTTTTTATGTTTCGTGAGCTGCTTTGAGCCTTCGTAGGAAGGGTGGGGGAGAAATTGAATAAGTAAATAAATAATTAAATTAAATAAAATAATGTATAATTGTCTCATACTTTTAGCAGAGCATCTACTTCATATTTTACATTCGTGCTTACCAGCACACAATTAAAACATTTGCAAAGTCTGAAAAACACAGGACCCCCAAAAAAATACACTGAACTGTGGGTAATTTCAGACGTTACGAAAACACCTTTCACCACAGTGAACCCCAGTGGATTCCCTGTGGTGGTGGCGTTTCTGTGAATGTCTGTTTGGTCCCAGCCAGATGTTCACCATGGTCAACCCCCAGCCAGGATCAAGCTTGACCATGGTTCTCTACCTCTGGTCGGCCAGAGGTCAAGAACTGTGGTTAGAGTGGCCACGATCTGGGATGGGCCAAAAGTAACGTGTGTTACCTTTGGCCCATCCCGGATCGTGGCCCCGACCGCGATACAGGATCGGTCGCAGCGGCCTGATTGGCTGCTGCGCCCACCTGTCTCCCCAAGAGTGGGCGGCCGAGGGAGCGTGGGTGGGCGGGGCTGTGTGGCCGCACGTCGCGCCGCACAGCTCCGCCTCTTCCCCGATCCCTGATAGCGATCAGGCCGGCACATCTGAAGGACGGACAGCCTGATCACGGACTGGGATCCGAGACGGATCCTGGTCCAGGGTTCAGCGTGGTGGGCCTCTGGGCCCGTCACGTCTGAAATTACCCCGAGTTTCACTTACAAAAAGCTCACAGAAGCATTCACAAATCTCTGAAGATTGTAACTAAAGTTGGAGAGAAAATGAGAAAGGATTCAGTACCAAAATTATATGAAATAATACGTAACAACTTATGAGAAAGCTGTGACCTTGAAGGTTGGAATTTCAATACAGCCAAAAACATTTGTCACTTTTTAAAAGAAAATAAAGACTTGCATAAGGGAAGGAAGACATGCTGTAGAGTTTAAGGACATTCCTTAACATCTTGTTCAGGCAAAGGAAAGATGAAAGAACATAAAGAGGAGTACTGTCATGCTTACTTCAATGTTAAAACAGCTGTAGAGTATTGTTTAAGCATTGACACCTATAAATCAGGTGTTTCCATGTTGTCTTCCTCTCACCCAAAGCTAAAAGGTAGGGCTGAATAGAGTAGTGAAAAAACTAATTGCGAGTATTCACTTGAGTTCTCTGACAATGGGTGTTTTTACACACACATTTCTCCTGGATGTTTGCTGTTACATCCTGAACTTTCTGTGTGTCTAAATCACTCACCCAGATCTTAAACATCTGGATCTTTGAACTTCTGCGTAGAACTTCTCCCAGAACTGTTGTGTGTAAAAAGTTCCCCTGGTAAACTGCTTTGCTCCAGCAGGAGCGGCTGGTGGGTTTTGATGTTGGAGGGGCACTGGGGCAGTAAGGCCGGCGGGCCTAGGGGCGGAGCTTAGCCTAGGGGTGGAGCCAGGGTACAGTAGGTGGAGCCAGGGGGACGGTAGGCCAGTGGCATGGCATAACCCAGCAGCAAGGAGTTCCCAGGGTTAACAATGGATGGAATAAAACACAGTCTTCATGCACATCAAGCTTAAAATAAATAATGTATAAACCCAAAACACAGGGACCCATCCTTGTAAAGCACCCCAGTCACAGCCTGAGTCCAATTTTACCACGCACATCCCATTTNTGGAGAAAGTCAGTGCGGTAGTGGGATTTGCGCCCACTATTATTATTATTATTATTATAATATAATACTATTGTATATTATATAATATAATACTATTATATATTGTATAATATAATACTATTATATATTGTATAGTATATTTATTATTTGGCACCTTACTGATAGTGTTCAGAGCACTTCACAAAATCTGCACAATAAAATGTAATAAAACAATGCAAAATCCATCTAAAGGCAATTTATTTCCATATAGAATGCTTTCCATAGAAAGGAAATCTACAGGCAATTTATTTCCATAGGTGGAAAACATTTTCCATCCTGAGGTCCACTTTGAAAATGAGTACAATCTACCAGAGCTGCATACAAGTGCTTAAGGGGTGTACTCAAGAAAAGGAGGGTCCAGTTCATGGTTTTGTGAAATGGATCTGTCCCCTAGCCTTGTGTGTCCACCCACATCTTTGCTTCCTTACTCGGAGCTGAGTTTCCAGGAACTCGAAAGTGGCAACATATTTATCATGGGCTGCATTTGGCCTCTGGGTCTGAGGTTCCCCACTCCAGACATTGAGAATGCTTTCAATGAAGACTTTAACTGCCATTGCTTTCCATACGTACAGGGCTGTTATTGTACTGAGAGAATATAGATGTTATGTATGTTCACCTTTTGGAAGGGATGAGACCTCTTTTTTTGGCCAGGCATTGGGTGGGCTGGAATGGAGTTGGGTGGGATTGGATGTGGGGTTAGGGAGAGTGTTAGGGTGAAAACAGACATGACGCTAACCACCCTTTAACCACCCTTGGTGGTTATTTATGCAGGTTGCAGGGCTGTATTGGTGCCCTATGCAACCCTGCGACATGCATAAATAACCACCAAGGGTGGTTAAAGGGTGGTTAGCGTCATGTCTGTTTTCACCCTTAGTGGACAGGATTTAGGAATTTGAAATGTTTTTATATGTTACGTACGTTTCTATGTTTTTATGTTTCGTGAGCTGCTTTGAGCCTTCGTAGGAAGGGTGGGGGAGAAATTGAATAAGTAAATAAATAATTAAATTAAATAAAATAATGTATAATTGTCTCATACTTTTAGCAGAGCATCTACTTCATATTTTACATTCGTGCTTACCAGCACACAATTAAAACATTTGCAAAGTCTGAAAAACACAGGACCCCCAAAAAAATACACTGAACTGTGGGTAATTTCAGACGTTACGAAAACACCTTTCACCACAGTGAACCCCAGTGGATTCCCTGTGGTGGTGGCGTTTCTGTGAATGTCTGTTTGGTCCCAGCCAGATGTTCACCATGGTCAACCCCCAGCCAGGATCAAGCTTGACCATGGTTCTCTACCTCTGGTCGGCCAGAGGTCAAGAACTGTGGTTAGAGTGGCCACGATCTGGGATGGGCCAAAAGTAACGTGTGTTACCTTTGGCCCATCCCGGATCGTGGCCCCGACCGCGATACAGGATCGGTCGCAGCGGCCTGATTGGCTGCTGCGCCCACCTGTCTCCCCAAGAGTGGGCGGCCGAGGGAGCGTGGGTGGGCGGGGCTGTGTGGCCGCACGTCGCGCCGCACAGCTCCGCCTCTTCCCCGATCCCTGATAGCGATCAGGCCGGCACATCTGAAGGACGGACAGCCTGATCACGGACTGGGATCCGAGATGGATCCTGGTCCAGGGTTCAGCGTGGTGGGCCTCTGGGCCCGTCACGTCTGAAATTACCCCGAGTTTCACTTACAAAAAGCTCACAGAAGCATTCACAAATCTCTGAAGATTGTAACTAAAGTTGGAGAGAAAATGAGAAAGGATTCAGTACCAAAATTATATGAAATAATACGTAACAACTTATGAGAAAGCTGTGACCTTGAAGGTTGGAATTTCAATACAGCCAAAAACATTTGTCACTTTTTAAAAGAAAATAAAGACTTGCATAAGGGAAGGAAGACATGCTGTAGAGTTTAAGGACATTCCTTAACATCTTGTTCAGGCAAAGGAAAGATGAAAGAACATAAAGAGGAGTACTGTCATGCTTACTTCAATGTTAAAACAGCTGTAGAGTATTGTTTAAGCATTGACACCTATAAATCAGGTGTTTCCATGTTGTCTTCCTCTCACCCAAAGCTAAAAGGTAGGGCTGAATAGAGTAGTGAAAAAACTAATTGCGAGTATTCACTTGAGTTCTCTGACAATGGGTGTTTTTACACACACATTTCTCCTGGATGTTTGCTGTTACATCCTGAACTTTCTGTGTGTCTAAATCACTCACCCAGATCTTAAACATCTGGATCTTTGAACTTCTGCGTAGAACTTCTCCCAGAACTGTTGTGTGTAAAAAGTTCCCCTGGTAAACTGCTTTGCTCCAGCAGGAGCGGCTGGTGGGTTTTGATGTTGGAGGGGCACTGGGGCAGTAAGGCCGGCGGGCCTAGGGGCGGAGCTTAGCCTAGGGGTGGAGCCAGGGTACAGTAGGTGGAGCCAGGGGGACGGTAGGCCAGTGGCATGGCATAACCCAGCAGCAAGGAGTTCCCAGGGTTAACAATGGATGGAATAAAACACAGTCTTCATGCACATCAAGCTTAAAATAAATAATGTATAAACCCAAAACACAGGGACCCATCCTTGTAAAGCACCCCAGTCACAGCCTGAGTCCAATTTTACCACGCACATCCCATTT
>QEPC01008826.1:1355625-1378687 GCA_003113815.1 Sphenodon punctatus
GTGCCCCCACTCCACCCCCGGGCCCCCTGCAATTTACTCACCACGGGCCGGCTCAGGTGGTTCCCTCTCCGCTCCTCCTTGCCTCTTCCTCGGTCTCCCAGTCCCTCCTGTCCCCAGGCTTGAAGCAGCACGCATGGGAGCAGCAGGAGCCAAGCCTCCTGCTGCTTCTGCGCACCCTCAGAAGGGACTCAGGGAGGGGAGTGAGGCTGAGAGCTGCGCGCGCAGCAGCTCCCAGGCTCCCCCCCCATACGCAGGCGCCTGTGTTTGGCACCCAGGTATGGACTTTCCCCCTGCTCGGCCCCCACAATGAAATAGTGCCCCCTGCAGGCACTATTTCATTGCAGGGTCCCTTTATGCAGAATGGACGGCACTTCTAGCCACCCATTCCGCTTAAAGGGAGAACGCCTCCCTTTTGACCCTGAAGGCTTCCTTAGGCATACTGTTCCTTAGGAAGCCTTCAGGGGTGGTGGTGTGTGAGTTACTGGCAATGTTCTGAGCCAGCTCAAAGAACCTTGTTTGAAGTAGCAACCTTCTGAAGGTTGCTACTTCAAACAAAGTTCTTCGAGCTGGCTCCGCACATGAGCCCTCGGCGCGACTTTTTTGTTTTCTGTTTGCCGGTCGGGGACACTGGGGCCAATGCCTGGGGCCGGAGGGGCATTGACCCTGTTTCCCTAGGGGGGCGCACCACCCCTGTGCTCCAGGCAGCTGTGGTCACTTGGTTTCCATGGCAGCCTGTCACATCTACAGCTGCAGCTACTTTAGGCTGCCTCAGGGCAGTGTTTGTGTGAAGAATGCATCCAGGAACTGCCTCAGGGCAGTGTGTGTGTGAAAAATGAATCCAGAACTTACTTGTGGACTTGTAAACCCAGAAGATTGAAAAATCCGGAACTTTAATGTGTGTGTAAAAATGCCCAATATATCTGCTCGAACTGCTGCCAGAGGCAGGCTCAGTGCCTGTCCTCCCACCGGTGAACCGTGTTTCACTTACAAGCAAGTAGCCAAGGCCTTGGGTTTTTCAGTGTTCTGCCGTACAAGCTGCCTGGGCTCTCAGGCCATGCCTTGAATGGCGTCCCAGATCTTGTCTGTCCACCACATGGTCTCCCCCAGCAACTCCATCAACAAATCCTCCTCATGCTGCTGGTTGTGGACCCACAGGTCTTGGTTTCACTGGGTGCTTGTTGCCTGGGATATCAGTCCGTACCCATTGCAGTGGCAGTCCTGTAGCAAGGCAACAAAGAAAGTCATTAGTTCAGACCACCCTACTCCCACCTTCCCGCCCTGTTGTTTCAGCCCCCATCCATCCTTCCTGCCCAAATATACCAACCACCCTTCCCATAAAAATATACCAACTGCCTTCTGCACACCCGAAGGGAAGGCCTGGCCTATGCTTAATACCTGACCTAAGCTGCTGATGGGGCAGTTGCCGCAATGGGATATTAATGCTAGTGGTTCTCCTCCTGACATCACTGTAGAGGGGTGAAGAACCTGCAGAAATCAAGCTTCACCATTCGTATCCTCCCCCCGGCTTCTATTTTGTCTCCACCATCCTGGCATGGTGCCTCTCCCCCCAGCCTGTGGGCCAGCCATAGTGTCTCTGCTCCCCATCCCACCACGGTGTCTCTTCCCACACCCAGGAGTCCTCCCACACTGTCCTGCCATAGTGCTTTTTCTTCCCCACCAGCTTACAGCCCACCATGGTGCCTTCCCACCCACTTCCTCCTGAGCATACCGTTTGTGTCCAGTGCTGTCGTGTATCCTGCTGGTCTCTAGCGCGCCGCTCTCCTGACCACCTGTGAACACAGAAAGGGGGGGGAAGCCTTTATCATGCAGGTGTGCAAAAGCAGCCCCCTCACCCCTCAGTGCATTAACTTATCATAGTTGTCTGGCTGTCATTCTGACCCATGGCCACATCAATGAAAAGATTATGGAATTTGCTTTGGAGAAGGCAACAGATTCTGAAGAGCAGACATCGGGCACGTGCTGCAAAGCAGGATGAGCTGGGACAACGTATGTCTGAATTTGGCACACATTAATCTTGTAAGGCAGATGTTACATGTGCGCCAGTGAGAGTAGAGAAGAGGGCAGGTAGTGGTCACTCTTTGGAACATTATTGGCTTTTCACCCACGACTCTATGGTGCTGGCAGACATGTATGTATGTGATGCTGCATGCAACCTAACTGATAGGATGTGGACACATGGGCGCGTGTTAACCTGCATTCCCCCAAACAGCGTGCTCCGCATGCTCCAAAGCCCTGGTGTGACTGGCAGATAAATGTCCGGTGGGCGGTGGCTATGTGGCCGGTGGGGGCAAACACCTAATAAACAGGCAGGTGGACACCCACCTGGTGTGGGCTACTGTCTTGTTTGTTAACACCCCTACAGTGACGTGCTTTCCCTTCCTGCCAATGGTGTTGACCATCACTGGTGACCTTACTATCCTGCAGCAGTAGCTTGCCTGCCTCCAGGGGCGGCAGGACCAGATGGAGGCATGACTCTGCCCCTCTGACAGTTATGGTGACCACCAGTAACAGGCATCACTCTGCGGCTTTGACCGTGAGGATGTGCACCTGTTCATGGGGAGTTTCTGTTGGGAGCAGTGGGAGGGTGGCCTCATTGATCTAGATATTGTTCTTGCTGTGGAGTGTTCATTGGTGTGGGCATTCTGAAGTGGGCTTGTTCCTGTTTTGGGTATGGGTGTTGTTCTGGGGGATTTTCTGTTGTAGGGTGGGGATTGTTATGGACTTGATATCTGTGTTGCCTGCTGGTGGGAATGGATTGCTGGTTTTTAATACCAGTTTACTGAGACTGCATTCACATGAACATTTTCTTCCACCTGGTCCTTTTCATCTTCTGAGAGACTACAATTGCACTTTTAAAAATCTTCCCATATTTTCTCCTGTTTTAAACTGCTACCCTCTGTTGCATTTTTAATATTGTAAGCCGCCCTGAGCTACCTTTGGCGGGAAGGGTGGGGTAAAACATTAAAATAATAATTTAAAATAATAATGCTGTGACACTACCAAGTATCTGATAGTTCTGTGAGGCTCTGCACTGACTTTTACAGTGCAGACAGATGGACAGCAGAATTAATCCCTTCACACAATAAGAAAAATGCACATGAGGGATTTAGCACAATTGTTAAATGCCTTTGGGAATAAAAGTGCATTACACCCAGCACATACTAACCTTTTCACACGTTAAGAAAAACAGCAAGGGAAAGGGATTTTCACATACTTAGTATTTCATGTGAATGCAGCCTGAGTTGTACCCATGTCATCACACGTCTGCTAATACTTTGTGTCATGCTCCTTTGCATGGTTTTCATGTACATGTTGCATGACCTTGCACATGCCCTTCCTGTAAATTTTTTCAGTCCATAGTGCACTTGCAGGTTCTGGACGGTGCTACGCATGGGTAAGAAGTGGTGGATGTTTGGCTGAATCTAAATCTCCCAGCTGCTTCATTTCCTTTTGCTGCAGGCTTGGTCTGCACCTGGAAAAACACTCGCTGGTTTGCGAGTGGCCCAGATCTCATAAGAACATAAGAAAACACTCTCTCAAGTTGAGCGATAGCAGCCTTCTTATTGCCCTTATGGCAGGGATGGGGACCCTCAGGCCCTGGGGCCAAATGTGGCCATGGCTAGTTTTTATATGGCCCCTTTCCAGTTCCTGGATCTGGCCCTCCCTGGGGCCAGTTCCAAACCTCAAGCACTGAAAAACTGAGCTCTGAGCAGTGAGGAGGGCATGCACACGAGGATAGGGAACAGATTTGTGGCACAGATCCACAGTGGTATTACTGACCCTTCTCTTTCTGAGAATACCCCCTAAGCACCCCCACCTTTCTATGTGGCCCCTGGGAGGGAAAAGGTTTTTGGAGCGGGGTGCATTTCTCCTTTGACTCTGCTGCGTAGGGGGGGTTGGGGAGGGTGGGATCAGTGGGTAGTGCCTTTCGCCTACTCCACCCCATCGCTAGCCAGCCCCAGCCTCGCGTCCCCTGTCGCACTGACTGAGCGACTCTGGTCGCTGTCCACAGAGGGAGGTACTGAATATCAGGGAGGCGGCAGAGGGATGCGGACATCTTCCCTTCCCTCCTCTCCGACTCCCCTGATCCCCTGCCTTCTGCAGCCATTTTGCACCAGCAGAGCCCGAGGCAAGGAGAGCTGGAGAAGCTGAGAGATGGTAGAGGGGGGGCTGGGCTGATATCTGCGGGAGAGCTGGGGAAGCCATCATCATGGTGAAGAGAAAAAGCTCCGAGGGCCAGGAACAGGAGAGCGGTCGAGGCATCCCGCTGCCCATCCAGACCTTCCTATGGAGGCAAACCAGGTGAGAGCCACTCGGAGCAGGGGCAATGTATGCATGCAGGGGCGCCAGGGAGTGGGACTGCTGCAACTGCAACACGAAAACATGGATCAAACTGCTCCCTCCTGTTGAGTGTGTGTGTGTGTGTGGGGGGGGGGGGGGGAGAGAGAAAGAGAGAGAGAGAGAGGGGGGGGGGGGGGGGGGGGGGGGGGGTAGAAACGGGCAGAGAGGCATGCTTCTCTTCCCCTCTTTACAGAACAGGAGATAGACCCTTTCTTAATTCTGCCCCCCCCCCCCCTCCTTAATTTGGGGACGGGGAGGCTGTCCTCACTTTGGATTGTTGGTTTTTCCTAATCTCTCTCATAAAAACACTTGAAAGAACCAAATCAATCACAACAGCACACCGAGAGTGTGTCCCCCCCACCCCACCCCATAAGGCTATAGCATGCTCAGTGGTTCCTTTATGGGGTTGTGTTTTTTTTAACAACATAGAAGTGATAGCTTTAAAGTCAAAATGCAACTAGTGATGTCAGGATCTCTCTCTTTTTGACTGGACTAGAGAAATCACAATGATTTGAATAAGAGGAAGATTGAATGCCTTTGGGGACTTTTAGTTTAAAACCCTGTTTTTTGTTTATATTTCTATTAGTTATTTCTCCTCCCAATATAATTCTACAATGACAGGCTAGGAGAGTGTTTTCTAATTTTATTCAGTTTTAGGGCCCAATTATAGAGGTTTTATTTGGGAAAATTTTCCACTGACAGCAGCTGACAAGAGAGTCCTACAAGATAAAGGGTTACATGGGCTATTCCTCCTGCTTCTTCCTGTTTTTCTAGGTGATGGGGCTGCGTGTGTGTGAAATTTCAATGGTGCAACAATTTCTAGTTAAAGCTTAGGAGGAAGGAGGCCTGACTGCCAGTCAGAGATTGTGTGAAATTTTCTAGATACAAATTACCGATACATAGCTACCAAAGCCAAATCAGACTTTTAAGGAATACCAGCAAATCCCTCTTATCCAACTCATATCTTCAGGAATATGAAGAGTATTTTGGTTCTCATGAATAATGAATCTGAATATAAATATTAAATTGGTTCTTAGGAGTCAAAATGGCCGATGGGAAGTATTTTAAATTGAAGTAAAAAAATTAATTATATTTGTGAATGTCTCACATTGATACCATTTTTATTTGATTGCTTCTGTGGATTAATATTGTGTATTATGAAAAAATACTGTAATCCGGTTCAGTAATTTCAGCAGGTGTTTCAGTTTACATAGATTTGTTAGCTGCATTATAATTTTGTCAGTGTGACATTAAACCCTATAATCTCCCAGAATCAGATCTATCCTTATTCCTGACAGAGACTAAGTGATTTTTTAATGATGTCTTTTATTGGACCAACTTCTGTTGGTGAAAAGTTAGTCCAATAAAAGATAGTATTTGAACTATGTCTGTCTATTACTCATGCGACCAACACGGCAGTCACATCAGGTGCAGCCACACGAGACAGAGGGTATTTTCAAACATGATGGTGGCACGGTTTAACCCACTTTAGCACAGTTTAAACTGGATACCACCATCATGTCAAAAGGCACCCACCAGATGTTTCCCTGGGCTGGATCCCGACTGTGGTGGGAGAACTCTCCGAGTCACAGCCCAGCCAAGATCCAGCCACTGACGTCTGAAAGCCCACTTTAATTACCACGGTGCGGGGGCGGAGGGGAGGCACCATGGTGACTGTCATTGACTGCCATGGCTGCCCATCAGCCAGGGGCAGGCTGCTGCACGCAGTGTGGGGTGGGGGCATGCAGACACACATCTGTGCATCTCCCTGCCTCCTCCCCACTCGGGCAGCCATCATGATTGTTTGGTGGCCAGCCCAGATCTGACTGGAGTGACGGTGCTCACCACTGCCCAGGTAAATTCGTGGCAGCGGTAGGCGCTGTCATGTCTGAAAACACTCAAGAGACCATTTTTAGATGAGACACCACCAGGCAGCTCCACCCATGAACCATGCATCCAAACACCCATCTGAAGGTGGTGTGGGGGAGGGGTGCACTCCCGTGACCCATACAACACCCACTCATGGTCACTCACAGGGCTTTGGAGAAAAAGCCGGAGTGTCCCGTAGGGGGGAAGGCAAAGTGAATGGGGACCGGCATGCAGACATCCCCTGCCTGTATGAACCGGGGTGCGAGGAGACACCATGGAAAATGGCTATTCGGACAGCAGCTTCCTGTAGGAGACACACACACACCCTCCACCCTAGTATGTGCCTATGTTGTAGCCTGGGATGGACAGCAGCTGCACTGGCTCCTGGGCAGGGAAGGGTTTACTGGCTGCAGCAGCTTCATGTTTCTATGGTGTCCACAGCTGTGTGTCATGGCAGAGGGCGAGCAGCTGGGTGGGGCTTGGGGTGGGGAGTGTTGCCAGGTGAGGGGGAGGGGGGAAATGCCACCCATATGAATTTGCATAGTCAGTCCATGGTGGCGGGAATGTGTGGAGGCTGCCTAAGTGGGTGTGATGGCCACCCAGGGAGCCACCTGTTATAATCCCTCCCCATGCACTCCACCTGAGTGGAAGCTCCATGGCTGTTCTACTCAGCGGACGCGGACCACCACCCCTGCAGCCATGCTTGTTTAAAAATGGCAGAGTGGGGAGGCTACCACACCTTGGGTAGTTTTACCCCACTCTGGGCATCCAGGCCACATGATACAGTGCATCATGCAGCCGGCACCTGCCAGATGGGGAAGCAGCTAGATGCTACATGACATGTCCTTCGAAAAATTCCAAGGATGCTTCATGGAGCAGCCTTACCCCAATTGGGGTAAGGCTGCCCAAGGTGGGGCTACTTGTGTGGAGGGGTCTCGCTTGACCTACCACATGGGGAGCACCGCTGCAGGGCCTTGAGTGATGGGTGCTGTCGCCCATTGCGCATGGCCACGTCATGGCCAGGGGCAGGATTTCGGTCAGGTCGAGTGAGGGAGACGAGACGGAGCCAGCCACCTGCTCATGTAGCCCGCCCCATGGCCCACCCTAGCTGTCACAGCGGCTCCAACAGGGGCCACTCTGACTGTCTTCCCCGCCACAACCCTCTGCCTGGCTCTCTGTACTGGTCCCACAGTGTGGCAGCAGCGACTGCCCACCACAAGGCCACGTGGTAATTGGGCTGCTCACCATCCTCTCTCTTATTTCTGACATCATTTATGTCCCCCACTCCCCTCAGTTTTTTAATAGACATTTTTATGACCCTCCCCATACTGGATACAATCCAGAGGACAAAACTTGCCCACCAAAGTGTTCTAATAATAAAGGAAGTTTATATTTTAATTAAAAATGCCTACACATTGTGTTGATTAAACTTACCATGCCTACAACTATTTCTTTAACAACTATCTATTTTGTTTTCCCCTTCCAGTGCATTTCTGAGGCCCAAACTGGGAAAACAATATGAAGCTTCTTGCGTGGTATGTGCCTTTCAACTCTTTAGTTAACAATTTCATGAAAAACTGGTTTACTATGGAAAATAGGTAAAACTTTGCTAAACTCTAAGGGCCAAATTCATTCCTGCTGTTATTCTGATATCAATAGCTAAATCAGAGCTGGAAATGATCTGGTAACTCCATGTTAAAGATACCCTTGCTAAAGGAAGGAAAGTGTTCCCCAAGGTTTTTTTAGATGTATGTCTTGGGCTTGTTGAGTCTTTCAACTTCTATTTCATTCTGCAGCTGAAGTAATGAAGAGCTGAGGAAATTGCTTTTCAGTTCTTTAAATATTTGCAAGCATTTAAAGTGATCTAAATGTATGTTTTGAATAGTTGAAGGTAATTTTTCTTTCTACATCAACTTTAGTTCTCACTTCTCCTTACAAGAAGAAATATTGATGCATCTGTACTTGTATATCCCTCTTCTGATTTAGGAGAAGTGGAGCTATTTTTCTTGTAAGATGCTATGAAACCTGCAGTGTTATTTTGGTACTAGTCAAATTCTGAAAAAAGAGAGCACAGCATTTCAAAGAACTGCATGTGTCTATGGTTTTTGGGTGTGGGTGGGTGACATACTCTTATACTACACATCTAGGGGATGGACACCTAACCATCATATTAGCCATATATGGAGACAAAGGATGTTTTTAGATGGATGCAGGGGTAGTCCGCCCCAAGAGCTACCTGGGTCTACTTTAGACGGACCCAGTGGGTTCCCCTGACCCTGGTCCACCCACGAGGTGCCCCTCCCATACACACACACACACACACCATAGAGTTGCAGGCAGATTGCCAAATGCTCTAGGATAGTGCCTGCAACTCTATGGTGTTGCCAGGGCAACAGCCAGCCAGGAGTGGGGCTGCTGCATGGGGCTGCCAAGCAGACGTACAGCAGCTCTACTCCAGGCTGGCACCCTGGTTTTTGGATGGTCCCCTCCACTGGGGGTGCTCCAGGATGTTCCAGAGCACTGCGCTTCCTCATCTGGCAGTCCGCCTTCAGACAGACTGGCCAGGCCGGAGGTGAGGTGGACTAGCGCTGCCACCCCCAAAGCTGCAGTCCATCTCTTTACACCTAATGTAGTTAAGATGTTATTCATTGGGCCGACATCTATTGGTGAGAGTGTGCAAACATTTGGGCCACACAGGGCCCTTCCTCAGGCTGGTAACAAGTCAGAACTAAAGACAGCAAAACTAAACAAGTAAAAACTAAAGATGACCCCGGCTTGGTACAAGGTGAGCGATACAACCAAATATTTAGCTACTAAACCAATTTTGGGTCACAAAGAGTGCACTAGATAGATCTTAGCACATTCATTTCTATTAGAGCACCTGGAGGGATAGAAAGTCACCATGGAGGCCATATCTCAGGTAAATATGAAGATGCAGGCTCTTTCTGTGTGGATTCTCCACTATCTGATGTACTAGTACTAGGAATGTGAGAACAAACTGGAGTTCAGATGTTCGGACGTTCAGACTAAAAACTTAGTTCGGGCTAGTGGGTTCGGTTCCATGGAGTTCAGACCCTCCCAAACATTCGGAAAGTTCAGCACCGCCTGGAGGCTTGGGGCGCTCCAGGGGTGCCCGTGGGGGCATGGTGGACCATCAGAGACACAGTAGCAGCAGAGACCAGGAAGGCTTGGGGCTTGGCACCCCTCGTTGCCTGGGCAGGCAGGCTCGGTGCTTAGTCCCTAGGGGTGCTAGCCATCTGAGACCCAGCAGCATCAGCAGAGGCCTGGTGTTGCAGGTTCCAGGTATTGGTGGAGCAGCAGCAGAAGCCCGGCCAGGGCTTGGTGACTGGTACCCCTACTTGGCTGGGCGTTGCAGGCTGGCATCATACTTGACCGATCTCAAGAAGCTCTACTGAAAATTGGTCAAACCTTGCCCGGTTGTGAATCTTGTGGACACCCAGCCCCCACCCACTGGCGCACTCATCCGAGCTATGCCTGTCTACAAGATGGAGGAGCAAATGGATGATGTGCAGTACCATCAGCAGCAGCAGACATTGGATTTCCAGGGCACAGTAACTTCAGCTGGCACCCCTACTTGGTCGGGCATTGCAGGCTGGCTGGCATCATTGGAGCAATGGGAGAGGCCCTGTCAGGGCTCGGTGGCTGGCACCCCTACTTGGCCAGGTGTTGCAGGCTGGCTGGCATTGGTGGAGCATTGGCAGACAGTGACGTGGAACGACAACCCTCCCTGCCTGGAACGTAGGCCCCAGAATCCTGACGGTGGGTCCTGGGCTGGAGTGGCTGACTGTTTCTTGATGCGGTGGAATGATGGCTCCCTGTGAGCTGAATGACGACCCCAGAACCCTGGCAGTAGGTCCTGGGACTGGAGTGGCAGCTTCTGGATGACGTGGATGAACAGCCCTCCCTGCCTGAAACGTAGGCCCCAGAACCCTGGTCCTGTGACTGGAGTGGCAGCTTCTGGATGACGTGGATGGACAGCCCTCCCTGCCTGGAATGTAGGCCCCAGAACCCTGATGGTCGGTCCTGGGACTGGAGTGGCAGCTTCTGGATGAAGTGGAACAACAGCCCTTCCTGTCTGGAACGTAGGCTGGCTGGCATTGGTGGAGCATTGGCAGACAGTGAAGTGGAACGACAGCCCTCCCTGCCTGGAATGTAGGCCCCAGAACCCTGACTCCTGGAACTGGAGTGTCTGGCTGTTTCTTGATGCCGTGGAATGACAGCTCCCCGTGAACAGAATGATGGCCCCAGAACCCTGATGGTGGGTCCTGGGATTAGAGTGGCAACTTCTGGATGAAATGGAACGACAGTCCTCCCTGCCTGTAATGTAGGCCCCAGAACCCTGATGGTGGGACCTGGGGCTGGAGTGGCTGTTTCTTGATGCTGTGGAATAATTTATTTATTTATTTTAATAGATTTATATCCCGCCCCTCCTGCCATGCAGCCCGGGGCGGCTTACAACAATAAAATACAATAAAAACAATTTAAAACACTCAATACAAAAAAATTAAAATATTTAAAACAGGGCTAGCAATATATAAATGTTATAAGTTAGGTGCGGGAGATAAAACCCCTCCCCCCACCCTCCCACCCTCCCCAAAGGCCTGGGCAATAACAGCTCCCCGTGAGCGGAATGACAGCCCCAGAACCCTGATGGTGGGTCCTGGGGCTGGAGTGACAGCTTCTGGATGACATGGATGGACAGCCCTCCCTGCCTGTAATGTAGGCCCCAGAACCCTGACGATGGGACCTGAGGCTGGAGTGGCTGCTTCTTGATGCCGGGTATAACACATGTCTAATCTAATCTGAATAAATGAAACTATGGAGGTAAATGTGTGGAAATGGGTGAAATAGGAGGAAGATGGCAATGGATTGGGATGAACACAAACTGCTGGGAGAGGGAGAGTTCTGAAAACATCTGCTGACAGGATCAGTGGTTAGCTCAGAATGATATGGAAGGCTGGGAGGGCTATGACTTTTGTTACTAGCTGCGCCCGCCTTACCACAAGCCCCATTGGGTCCGTGCAGCCTAGCCCATGGCCAATCACAGACTGTGAAGCCAGTGGTCTGAGGAAAAGAGGGATGGTGATTGGGCATGCTGGCTGCTAGTCCAAGCCTCTCCACCCCTGGGGCCAGGAAGTCTGCTCCTGAGCTGCCCCTCCCCCCCCGGCCCTGCCAGCCAGGGTTTTCCCACCCGAACTCATCCAAACTCATCTGAATGCGCCCGAACTGTTTGGGGCTTCAGGTGTTCGGTTCAGCCATTCGGTTTGGCTGTCCGAACTGGCTGAGTTCGGGCCGAACCCCAAACACCCGAACCGCATTCGCACATCCCTAACTAGTACAGGAGGAAAGGTCCTTCTGCTATCTCAAGCCTTAGCATGGCAACATAAGCCAATTCAGGGCTTGGCCCAATATGTACATCTAAGCTATTAAACAACAGCTGCTCCAATAAAAGATATAATTTGAATCACTTTGTCTCTGTCAAAGCCAGTTATTAAGTAATATTAATAAGTAATATTACTTATTAATTTATTAATAAGTAATAACTTAATAACATAGCATGGATATCTAGCAAGGTTTCACTGAGTATCATGTGTACATGAGAACAATTAGTATGCCAGTACCACTTTCAGAAAGAGGTTTATAGTCCACTTTTAAACAGCACCAAATGCAGACATCTTGGCCTTCTACTCTGGGTAATCAGTGCTAGAATTAGAATGGGTGTTTTTACACACACATTTCTCCCTGCATGTTTGCTGTTACATCCTGAACTTTCTGTGTGTCTAAATCACTCACTCCGATCTTAAACATCTGGCTCTTTGAACTTATGCATAGAACTTCTCCCAGAACTTGTGTGTGTAAAAAGTTCTCCTGGTAAACTGCTTTCCTCCAGGCAGCTGTGGTCACTTGGTTTCCATGGCAGCCTGTCATGTCTACAGCTGTGGCTACTTTAGGCTGCCTCAGGGCAGTGTTTGTGTGAGGAATGCATCCAGGAACTGCCTCAGGGCAGTGTGTGTGTGAAAAATGCATCCAGAACTTACTTGTGGACTTGTAAACCGAGAAGACTGAAAAATCCGGAACTTTAAGGTGTGTGTAAAAATGCCCATTATCTTTCTAGGTTATTTCTTGTGGCTACCTCTAAAGACATTAAGGAGATAGGGGTTGGGTTGAGGGGGTTTTAGGGAATTTTTATATACTTCTATTTTTAAATGGTTTATGGTGTAATGCGCCCTAGGCATTAGGAATAGAGTGGGATATAAGCTTAATTAAATAAATAAAAAGTCAATTTAAAAAATATTTCCAAAAGAACTTGGTTCCCATTTCAGTACCAAAAAAAGAGGGTTGGATTTTCAAAATTTCTGAGCACACCACAGGTTCCATTGAGGCCCTCTGGGCCAGATAGTCAGAAGAGCTAATTACCCAGACTAAATAAACATTGAGTTCTCTGAAAAAAAATAATATTTTCCCAGTTGGGATGCTGAGGCATAAATTCCAGCCTATAAACATTTTTTATTTCTTTAACTTGTAATGCAAACAAAAATTTGCTCTCCAAATTAACAATGTAAAACACAGTCAAATCTTTACTTGTCCAGTAAAGGAGGACCATATGTGTTTTCAAATATCTAAAACATTACCATAAAAGGTGGAGAAACGTTTGGAGACTTTTCGTAATATTTTACTGAAATGTGACTGTAAGAAAAGTTGGTCAGTGGAGTAGATTGCTAAGGAAACTGTGGAATCTTCTTCATTGGATGTCTTTTTTTAAAAATGGCTCGACAAACATCTGTCTGTGATGTTGTAGCTGTAGGGTATCCTGCCTTGGAACAGAGGGTTGGACTATGATCCTGGAAGTACCTTCCAATCCTATGATTCCATGAATTTTTAACAAGTGCTATTTAGTTTTGCTATAGAAACATCGTACAGATGGAATGGACCAACTTCTGTTGATGAGAGTATTCAAGCTTTTGGGCCACACAGGGTAAAAAACAGATGTGACCGTGGCCCTCTTTGGCCTGCTGTGGCCTGGGACCCACCAGTACATCTGTTTATGTGCTGCCAGATGTTAGCCTGGGACTGCCCAGGGAGGGTAGCTGGCTAGCCCCGGCTGTGTCCTTGGAAAATCTCTGAGGACGCAGCCTGTACTAAAGGCCACCCACAAGGGCCAACATGGGCTAACACGTGTGTTCAGCCCTGTCATACCTGCCTCAGGGCAGGGGCCACCATGGCCAACCGCCATGGCTGTCTATCATGGCAGGGGGCGGGCCGCTGGAGGGCAGGGCCAGGGTTGGCCACCCGCACATTTGTTTAGCTCCCCGCCCTACCCGGGCTGTGCGGGTGGTGGGATGGTCCTCTGACTGTGGGCACATTGGGTTGGTGCCCCTCCCCAACCTGGGCCATGTCGGCTACGGTTTCCTGCCTCATTCCCGTAATGCACTTAGCCATTTACAGTTTGCTGTGCATACTGGATGGATCTTATTTTGCAATCCTTTCTTGCCCTGAAGCATGAGATTTGAGTACCCATGTCATTATATCAACTGGCATCATAGCTATAAATGTATTTTTTAGTAGATTACACTATCTATCTCTTTTAATAATTTGGTATTCAGTGACCTGCACAGAAGCAAATTTTGCTTGTTGTTTGTGCATGATGTATGCATCATGTAAAGAAATATCTCCTTTTTCTGTCATTCTGAATTCACTGATCTTTCATTTTGTGTCATTTGCTTTCATACTGTAAGATGTAAAAGGGATCATCACGTTTCATTTTACCCTTTGAGTTAGCTTGATCTTCAAAGTACGCCACAGATGCAACCCCCATTGAAGAGAATGGGTATACTTTGAGGACTGGAGCCATAATTTTTAATATCTTATTCAAGTGCCTGGAAGAGCCAAGTCGTCTTTTTGTTATTGGCACAATTATTTTCATTGAGTTAGAGAGAGATTTCATGCGAGTTAGACAAACCAAGTTCTCACCAGCCAGCAGTGTAGCTAGGTGGGAATGGGTCCTGGTGCAGAAGGTGAAATGGTCTCCCTTCTGAGGCACTCCACTCCACTCTAGAGGGCCCCAGTGAAGCTGCTCCTGCTGCACCTATTATGGCTGCACCCCTGTCACCAAGTTAAATATTCTTGGTCTTTGAGGAGTCAGACTGGCTAGATTAATTGCCCCATTCTGTTTATCTTTAGTTTCACTGTAACTTACCCAGATGTCAAGTGACCACGGCCATTTTCCTAAAACCACTTACTTATCAGTAATCCCATTGAAAAGAGTGGGATTACTTATGAGTAAGGGCATGATCCTCCATGGGAATGGTGTCTGCTGTAGCAGATTGTGAGGATGCAACTTGCAAGCCCTGTTAAAGCAAATGAGAGTCCTGCCAAAGCTAACTGCTATCGCGGGTGCTATTCCCATGGAATATCACACTGTACGGCCAAAACGGCAAATATTAAAGTATGTGATAGTGTCCTATTTTCAGAAAAATCCCTATTGGGTTTTGTATGGTTGGTTTGTTTTTAATATATACAGGCATTTCTTGAAATTGTTGGTGGTGGGAGGATGTGTTTTGGCCATTATTCCCAGTGCAACCCAATTTTTTCTTCTAAATGTCTTGCATACTCACTGCTCAGAGTTTGACAGTGTATATGAGAAGCTTGGCCTTTGTAGATGCATGTGCATATTTTTACATTTATCTATGTTAAACTTCATCTTTGATCATATTGTCAAATTCTTCATAGAATCATAGAATGTCAGAGTTGGAAGAGACTTGACTTGGATGCAGGATGACAGTCATCCCCTGCAGATGGCTGTCCAGCCTTTTTTTGAAAGTCTCCCAGTAACAGGCCCTTTTCACAAAGACACTCTAGCTGATAAAATGGGTGTTACATTTTATTATGCATGTTGCAGGGCTGCAGGTGTGCTCTGTGGGTGCCCTGAAACATGTATAATAAAATGTAACACCCATTTTATCCGTGTTGGAGTGTCTGTGTGTAAAGGGCCACAGAGAGCCTACAACCTCCCTAATTCTCCTCTCTGTCTTTAATTGCATCTGTATTTTCTCATGGCCCAACATAAATTTTGGTATAGTAAGTGAAAGAATTTGCTGTCCTACATAGACACAATCAATTTGCTGCTCACTCTGTCTTTTAAAGGTTAAATTAGAGCTGGCTGGAAAATTTTGCTAGAACCCTGAAAGAAAGCTTAAGCAAAAGCTTTACTGGTTCCAAAAGTTTCCAATCCAAAATTTAATTATAAAGTAGTTTGGTATATGAAAACAAGTTTCAGTTTGACTCAGCACGTTTGATTTGGTCTAGTCACACATGCAATGCACAAAGTGAAATTTGTCATTTTGACAAAAAATATTAATATCTCTCATTTTGGCCAAAAATGATATTTCACCCAATATGGAATATGTTTCCAACCACCCTGAGAACAAATAACAGTATTCACTCAATGTCCTGTTCCCTTGGCATCTTCTATGACTCCTATGCTCCTATTCCATTCGAAGTGTTTAATCCACACCGTGTTTTCCCCAGAGCTAGGTTCCCAGAGCAAACCTCCTGGCAACCTGATCTTCAAAATGTTCTGCTGGGGAAAGCCTCCTTGAAGTGAATGGGCTTGTGCCAGTGGAACCCTTAGGGGATTGGAGCCCAAAGCTCAAGTGCTTTCTTCAATTCAGTTCACTTTCTTAGACATAATGAAGAGTGAGCACTAAATAATACTATGGTATTTTGATTTCCTTCTGAAAATGTTGAAATCTCTTATTGAATTGTCATCTTGAATACTTCATTGAGGTAATAGCCATTTCTGTATTATTAACAGAGCCACGGTGTGGAGAGATTTTCCTATGGTCACTTAGTACAGTAAATCAGTGGTTCTCAAACAGGGGATACAGAAATTATGTTTGAGGGCAGCACAAAAAGGAGCACAGCTGGCAAACACATATCTCCACTCTGACTGAGCTGGGGGAATTTCTAAAAGGATGGGCTATGAAGGAGGATAGAGAATCAGAGAACAAGAGGAGGAGAGGGGAAGCAAAGGAGGCAGGGGGTTGGTCAAATTGGCTTTTATGGTTTAATGGAAATGTTTTGCGTGATTGGAATGGCGATTGAAATTTCAGTCAGAATTCCAACTGAACAATTTGCACATGCACAACATGTCCACAGCTGCACGGAGCATGCACAAAATGGCACCCACCTTAAAACAAAATGGTGGCAGCTGTACTGCAGTATGGCCGTCACCATTTTGTTGTACAGCGGTTGCCATTTTGCAGATGCGCCATACAGCTGTTGCCATTTTGCACATGTGCAAATTGATGACAACATTTTTCTGTCAGTTCCAACAAAACTGAATTGGAATGTTCATTTATTTGGTATTTTGTTCAAATGGATCGAATGACTGGATTCTATCAGAATCTGGTCGAAAACAACATTTTACCCACAACAATCGTGTGGAGGGAAAGGAGAGAGGGACCAGTGTGTACATATGAGAGTGGTGGGGGAAGGAGCCTCAACTTCCACGGACAAGAGGAAAGGGGGAATGATTTAATTATAAAGATGAACATTAGCCTAGGGACAGCTTCTGTCCATACTAATGGCCAGTTCTGGTATGGGTGAAATACATGAGTCTGCCCTCAATCCTGTTCTAAGAAGAGCTCTTACTCTTTTTCATTTTGATCTTATTCCCTCTAAGGTGCTATTCTGGAGATGGAAGGACCTTCCATACTCCCTCAGACTATGTAACTGCAATCTTGTGCAAGCTGAAGACTTATTGCATTTATTATTTTGTTGCCCTCATACTGAAGGCTTTCGTCAGAATTTTTTGTCTTCAGCATTAAAGAATAAGTCCTATTAGTCACCTCAAAAATTATGAATCATTTTGGCTTCATCCAAAGATACTGACATTATTTGAAATCTTGCCAAAATAGCCCTCGGTCTGATTAAAAGGAGCAAGGATGCCTTGAAAATGTAGGGTTAAACTCTGCCACTGGTGATTGCCCACTATCTACTTTGTGAACTTTAGATTCCAGTTAATTCTTTTGTGCTGTGATATTTTGTTATGTTGTTTTGATATTTTAATTTATTTTTCTTTTGGTAAAGGGCAATATGTCTTGGTATGTCTTCTGTCTTTTACATTTAATATTAATTTTTTGAGAATCCTTTCTTGACAGAATGGCTTTATGGCCTTTTTGTGTTAATTTTCACGTATGGATTTTTGAGTTTTATTTTCTAAGTCTCGACCCTTGGTCATGATTTAATAAACAAATTATTATTATGAGTCTGCCCTCTGTCACCCTGTTAAATGCACGATGTGTCCCAAGTGTGGAAGCAGGCTATGGGAGGCAAAATCAAGCACGTTGTGTGCAGGTATTGCAGAAGTAGACTCTGGGTGGTAACTAAAGAGATGTTAGCCTGCTGCTACTGCACTCTGCAATCGGTCCATGCAGCCTCCACTTAGCCTCCAGTCCCGCGTGTTCAGCCTAATAAACAGGCAGCCCCCGGTATGTCTTTCATGCCCTTGCAGTCAGCCCGCCCCCTCCCCCCCCCCCAGCATCGCCAATGAGAACGAGAGCAGAGAGAGGGGCAGGAATCGTTTGCTCGTCAGATGTTCTAGGACTTCTGCCCATGTAGAGTGTGTGGGTGCAGGTGCACACCTGCCATGTGAAGGCCACCCCTTCACACACCAGACGTGCGTGCAGCCGCACAGGGACACACAAGTGTGAAATGCTTCTCTTACATCATGCTGCTGTGCAGAAGCAGGAGCATTTTATCAAATACTGTTGCCTAAATGAAATACAGACAGAGAGAACAGAAATGTTAACAGCAGCTGTGGTCTGATAAAAGCTGAGATAACTTGTTCTCTTGGCCTCCTCTACAGGGAAAACTATATGAAACTTGCTAATGTCAAACTATGGGTGTTTTCAGATGTTACGCGGTCCCGATTCACCACAGTGGATTCCCAGCGGTGGTGAGCCGGACAACCACCCCCCGTGGTCAAGGAAAGCCCCGAACAGACATGACAGGACCGGGACCACGGCAGGGAATCGGACACACAGACCACGGCCCAGAGCGGTGCAACAGACGTGACACCGATTCCCAGCCGTGGTCAAAACACCCAGAAGGCACCGGGCAGGGACGGGAGGCAGACATGGCCGCCGGAGGGCAAACAAAGCAAGAAGTGCCCACAGGGAACACCCACACAAGGGAAATAGGAAGGGAGGGGGAAGAGGGAGAAGAGCCGCTGAGGCGGCCACACAACAGGCACAGAGATAACGAGGTCACAGTGGAACACACAGCACAAACACACACCCGGGAGCACACACACTCAGACGGGAAAGGAAGGGAAGGCGGGACACAGCGGGGCAGACAACACACAAGGCACAACAGGCACAGGGGGAAGGAGGGGTGGGGAAATGGCCCAGGGGCCGGCCAGGACATGGGGAATGGCAACCAGGAACCCCACAGCCGGCATGGGCAACCCCACAGCCACACAGGCAGTCCCGGAATGGGGAGTCCCCGCAAGGTCAGAGCACAGTCACAGGGGGAGGTCACACAAAACAGGGAGCATCCCGGGAACAGTCCAGGAGGCACCCAGGCACCCCAAGCGCCAGTGAGGGTGCGATGGAGGGGATGCAGGAGAGCCGGAGCCATGCAGCCAACCCAAATACATACACAAAGCCCTCCCCACCCCCCCGGGAGGACGCCGGGAGGTGCAGTCCGGAGGCCCCAGAACCCCACGGTCACATAGACACCCAAGGGGGGGGGGACAGGCACAGGAGGGATTGCGGGCGAGCAAGGACAGTCTGCAGTACCCCGGGGAGCTGGGAGGTGGCTCGGAGATCAGAACTCGGCTCCTGGAGAAGGCAGCCAGGGAGGGGCACACCGGTTGCAGAGGCAGACAGGGGGTCCTCGGAGGGGGCCTGGATCCACAGGCAGGGGCAGTAGAACCCCAGGAAACAGGCAGCACAGCAGCAAGGCCGGGACATCATGGAGGGAGTGGGCAGCGGCCCATGGCAGGAGGGCAGAGCCGGGAACCCTCAGTGGGGCCAGCCACTGGGGCCCAGAAGGCACAGGGGGCCTCACAGCTAGCTGCAGGGGGCCACAAAGGGGCCTGGGGCCGGGTGGCCTGCCAGGTGGATGAAGTGGGGCCACGGAAGCATGCCCCAACAGTATCCCAGTGCTGCCATGTGATGGGCAACCAGGTAGTACGCCTCGAAGGGATCCTGCATGGCGAGCCCTACCTGCACATCGGAACGGGCCCACACACCAGCCAGCGCTGCCAGCTCTGCTCTGATGGGCTCCGACAAGCCATAGTCAGCAGTGGGGGGCCACGGAAGGTGACCCAGCTCCAAAAGCCAGTGATACGCCACCCCACGGGAACACTGGTACCCACGGGCCCCATGAACGCAGCCAAAGAAGGACACGGCCAGAGCAGGCCCCCTGTCATCAGCTCACGTGGCACACGGGGTGACCGAAGACGGGGGCCCCCAAAACAACCCCCGCAAACCCCGGTCCCACCTTGTAGCCCGCAAGGGCGAGAAGCTCGTTTGGGCTCCCTCCCGGCTGCTCTGGAGGGGACCCAGTCATTGGGAGAGTCCCCGGCCCCGCCGGAGGCTGCAGCATGCCCCCCGCATGCAGAGACGGAGGGGCTGGGAGCCGGAGCCACCCCCCCAGAATCAGGGATCCAGGAAGGGTGTGTCCCGGAGCTACAGGGAACGCCCCTAGCAAGCGTGAGGGAACGTCGGGCGGAGGCCCCGCCCCCTCTAGGGAACCCAGCTGCAACTATTCCTCTGCCCCCGCAGCGCCGCTCGGAGCGGCTGCGGGCGTGTACAAGGGCGGGGCTTGGGACATAAGAGCCAGCGCCGCCTGGGGAACGGCGCTGGTGATTGATTGAAACTGGCCCCCTTGTGTGGAAAGCGAAAAGGAAGTGACTGTGTGCCTGAAGCATTGCCCGTGTGTGTGAACCCCTGCTTAACCCCTGCAATTCCTTGAACGTGAGACGGTGAGAGTGGAATTCCGTAAGAGAGTGAGTGCCCTGCCTGTCCCTGTCGTGGTGTCCTACGCCTTGGAGGTGAGTGCCCGCGTCCTGCTTCCCTTCCCCCTGTCCTGGGCCCCTGCACCCCCAGGGGTGAATTCCCCACGCTCCCAACCTCGTGAGTGTGCTGAGTGTGCGAGCGCGTGTGGGGCAGCCGTGGGTCCGTGGTCAGCAGCGCCCTATGATGATAGGGGCCTGACTTCCAATTGTGCTTGCACAAGGAAGGGCCCACACACTATCCTGACGGGCATTCGTCCCCGATCGCTCCTTGCTCTGACCTCGCACCCCCGTAAAAGGGTGAATGTGTGTTTGCCTGAGTCCCTTACCCCGGTAACAAATCACCAGCCCCCTAGTGGCCCTAGGACGGGCCTGAGTAAGCAATGGATATTTCTAAAGAAATTTCTCAATTAACCCGGGCCGTACAGTCCTTGGCCATGGATATGAAGGACCTACAGGCCCAGCAGGGTGGACTGGCCGCTGCAGTGACCCAGTTACAGGGGGCTGCCGCCGGACCAGTAGCCGGGGGGATGGACGTCCAGCCACCACCCCCGCCTGCGATCGCAGTTGCCCCTCTGGGACCTCGTGAACCTAAGGGGCCAAGAGTGGAAAAATTCCTTGGGGATCGACATGCCTTCCAGGGATTTTTTGCCTTATGTCGGCTGACCTTTAAGATACAACCAGCCACCTATGCCTCAGATGACCAAAAGGTGGCGTTCATCATTGGCAACCTGGGAGGCACGGCCCTGGAATGGGCAACCACTCTCCTTAAGGGAGATAGCCCGTTGCTAAGTAATTACTCTGCCTTTCTGAAGGAGCTTACATTTCTATTTGACCATCCCCACCGTAAACGAGATGCGGAAGCCCTTATTTTGACCCTCCGGCAGGCTAAGGGGGGAGTCCTGGAATATTTGACCCAGTTCCAGCAGCTTGCCCTGGAACTTCAGTGGCCAAACGAGGTCTTGAAGGTTATGTTCAAACGAGGGTTGGGAGACGAAATTAAGGACCAGTTGGCCCTAGTAGACACCCCAGATACTTGGGAAGCTCTAGCCAACCTTGCCTTACAAATAGAGGCTCGGTTGACGGAGCGCCGAAGGGAACGGAAGCAAGAAACACGACCTGGGTGGGTCCGGCCCCTCCCGCTCCCTGGGCCTCCACGGCTTCCCGACCCCGAGCCCATGCAGCTCGGGGCATCTCGCGGCCCCCTGTCTAAGGAGGAACGAGAACGCCGCAGGGCCTCTCGTTCCTGCTTTTATTGTGGGGAAGCAACCCACTTTATAGGGGAATGCCCCGCCCTGCCCCCCTATCGTCGGGGTCCGGGAAATGGGCGCGACCGGGGCGGAGTGGGGGTACCCCTGTCATAGGAATACTTAAAACCCCACTTATCATTCCCCCGCGGGGCGCACAGCTCCAAATCCCTGTGACCCTCGCCCTGGGGCCCCGGGTGTCCATAGTGGTGTGGACCCTTGTGGATTCCGGGGCGTCGGGAAATTTCATCCATAGTTCCCTAGTCGCGAGATGGTCCATCCCGACTCAGTCCAAGGTCCCCCCGGAGACCGTACACTCCATTGACAGGTCGCCCTTGGTATCGGGACCTATAATCTCCTGCACAGGCCCATTGGGGTGTATCATCGGAGACCACTATGAACGACTCCCGTTCGATGTTGTGTGTACCCCCCTGTTCCAGTTAGTGTTAGGAGCTCCGTGGCTACAGGCCCACGATCCCTGTATAGTGTGGTCTACTAAACAACTCCGGTTTTCGTCACCCCGGTGTGTCACCAACTGCCTGCGCCCCAGACCCCGGGGAATCCTAGGGGCGACCGTCGACACAGAATGCACCCCCAGTGGGGACGCTCTGCCCGCAGCCTATCGGGACTATGCGGATGTGTTCAGTAAGACCCAGGCCACTGAACTCCCCCCCCACCGTCCCTACGACTGCCCCATCGACCTCCTCCCAGGGACGGAACCTCCCTTTGGATGTATTTATGCGCTGGCGGCACCCGAACTTCAAGCCCTTCGAACCTACCTCGACGACAACCTTCAACAAGGGTTCATTCGCCATTCTACTTCCCCCGCGGGGGCCCCTATTTTCTTCGTAGCTAAGAAGGACGGAGGCCTACGACCGTGTGTCGACTATCGAGGATTGAACCAAATCACCGTGAAAAATAAGTATCCCCTTCCCCTCATACCGGAACTACTGAACCGCCTGCAGGGTGCACGGCTGTTCACAAAGTTGGACCTCCAAGGGGCGTACAACTTGCTGCGGGTACGGCACGGGGACGAGTGGAAAACTGCCTTCCGAACCAGGTATGGCTTGTTCGAGTATCGGGTCATGCCCTTCGGTCTTGCGAATGCCCCCGGGGCATTTCAACATCTTATCAACGACATCTTTCGGGATATATTGGACATTTATGTTATCGCCTACCTCGATGACATTCTTATTTACTCATTGACCCTGGAAGAACACGTGTCCCAAGTGAAAGAAGTGTTGCAACGGCTGCGCCAGAACAGATTGTATTGTAAGCAAGAAAAGTGCTTCTTCCACCTCACCACGGTCAACTTTCTAGGGTTTGTCATCAGTCCTGCGGGAATTATGATGGAGGCTTCCAAGGTAGAGGCCCTTCAGCACTGGCCCCCACCCAAGGCGGTGAAACCTCTGCAACGCTTCTTAGGAAGCGCCAACTATTACCGCCAGTATATCCCTAACTACGCGGAGATTACGGCACCACTAACACAACTCTTAAAGAAGAATCAGCCTTATCAGTGGGGAACAATGCAACAACGAAG
>QEPC01008826.1:1390111-1408189 GCA_003113815.1 Sphenodon punctatus
ACCAGCCTCTCCCCTGTCCCACCCTCTCCCCTCCTTCCTCCCCCACCCAGCGTCCTTATTGCAGAAAACTGTCGACTTACACTGTAAGCCCAGTGAGTCCACTGCTCTGAGTCCAGAGACACTCCTGTCACCGCAGCACCTCTCCCTCTGCTTGCTGCTCCTGAGCCCTGGAGGCTGTGGCTGCGCTGCCTGTCTTCTGCTCCCAGTGGCATTTGCTCCATTCCGTGCTGCCCGCTGGGTGATTCCCACATGGACTGCAGGCCCTTCCGCTCAGTTTGGTCTCCGCCCAGCTGCACCACAACAGGTTTGTGCCCCCACTCCCACCTCGTCCAACTTGGGCCCCCGCCCCGGAAAAATGTCCCTCCTGTCCCTATGGGTAAAAACAAATGTGATAGTGACCCGCCTTAGCCAGCTCTGTCCCGCTGTGGCCCACGGGTCACTATCATGTTTGTGCTCAGGTCCCCAAATGCTTGCCTCAGACTGACCTCAGGCATGTCAGTGTCTAGCCCAGGCTGTTACTTGGCAAAGTGCTGAAGTCACAGACCAGGCTACAGCCCTGCCCCCCACCCCACCAGGGTCAGTCCGGGGCAAAGCAGGCTGCCAGGGGTTAGAACTTATGTTCTGACCCGCCATGGCCTATCCCAGATTGGGGCTGCCATGGTGGTCTGCGATTTGCCACCATGGCTTCTCAGCATGGGGACTGGGGTGTAATGTAGGGGTGGGGCCAGGATGGCTACCTAGCCGGGGTCACATGTGGTTGGGTCCCTGACCTGAGTCTGGCAGTGTCAGTGGCTGTTTTTACCCTATGATAGCTGTGCCCCTTTTTTTGTGTGTAAAAAGTTCTCCTGGTAAACTGCTTTGCTCCAGGTAGCTGTGGTCACTTGGTTTCCATGGCAGCCTCTCACGTCTACAGCTGCAGCTACTTTAGGCTGCCTCAGGGCAGTGTTTGCGTGAAGATTGCATCCAGGAACTGCCTCAGGGCAGTGTGTGTGTGTGTGTGTGTGTGTGTGTGTGTGTGTGTGTGTAAAATGCATCCGGAGCTTACTTGTGGACTTGTAAACCCAGAATGTTGAAAAATCTGGAACTTTATGGTGTTTGTAAAAAATGCCCATTGTTATACAGGGTCTTGCAAGTTGTTTTTAAGGGAATTTTATATTTATACAGTGTCACAAGGAGATACTGGGCTACATGTACAGGTCTAACAGATATGTAAAGGTAAAGGTTAAACATGTATGTAATGTGAAAGCTGAGAACTGGAAACTCACTTCATGCAATGGAGAAATGCAAAGTCATACCGAATGTGTATCCAGAAAAAGCAAAAACACCTCTGCAGACACTAGCCAGAGACCATTGAGTTGCAAATGGATTTCTTCCTGTGGATGTGACTGAAAGCACAGAGTCACCGGGTGGGAAAATAAAACAAAGGACCCTGGAAAAGTTTTTAAGAGAGGAGATAAGACAAAGAAGGGGGCATTTATCTATCTCGCTCACTTGGTTGAGATCAGCTCGTTGAGACTCATCTGTATGATCCTAGCTTACCACCCAGAGAAGGGCTACATCAACAGAACTATGAAGTAAGGCTTTTTGGAAACTTTAAAGACTGATACCTGGCCACGCTTTCCATTGCTGACTGTGACATGAACTGAAATACCCTTGGACCTGGATTAGGGTAAGCCTAAATCAGGAGAATCCAAGTACAGATAGAAATGCATTATTGGTTATGTTATTTTCATTTCTGCACTCCCAAGTATAATCTTGTACTGCATGCTTATTCATTAGATCTGTCAGTTGCATTTGATACCGTTAACCACGAGATGTTGGTGACGCGCCTGCGGGACAGTGCAGGGGTGGGTGCGATTGTCGCTCATTTCTGACCGGAAGAACTCTGCGGGTGGTGCTCGGTGATCATTTTTCATCTCACCGAGACCTCTCATGTGGGATCCCGCAGGGCTCTGTCTTGTCCCCTCTCCTGTTCAACGTGTACATGCAGCCGCTCAGTGAGGTGATCAGGGGGTACGGGGTGAGGTGTCATCAGTATGCGGATGACACTCAACTGTACCTCTCATTTTCAACCAACCCAGGCCCAGCTGTCTTGGTGCTTACTTGGTGTCTGGCAGCTGTGGGGGACTGGATGTGGGCTAATCGACTGCGACTGAATCCTGACAAGACGGAGGTGATGTTAGTGGGTAAGTCGATGGAGATGGCGACCTCCTCGGTTGAGGGGGTGTGCCCTCCACTGACTTCCCAGGTGCAGAACCTGGGGGTGCTCCTCGATGCGCAGCTCCGCCTGGATCTCCAGGTGGAAGCTGTGGTGAGGAGTGCCTTCTGCCAGTTACATCTGGTGCGGTGTCTTCGGCTGCTGATTTCGATTCTGGACCTGGCCACGATCATCCATGCTTTTATCACCTCTCGGTTAGACTATTGTAACGTGCTCTATGTGGGCTACCTATGGTGACGGCTCGGAAGCTGCAGCTGGTGTAGAATGCGGTGGCCCGGCTCCTGGTGGGGCTGGGCCGCCGAGAACACATTACACCAGTGCTCCGATCTCGGCACTGACTGCCGATAGTCTTCCGGGCCCGATTCGAAGTGTTGGTTTTGACCTATAAAGCCTTAAACAGTCTGGGCCCTGCTTATTTGTGAGACCGCCTCACTCCCCGGGTTCTAGACCAGCCCCTGCGGTCATCTGGGGCGCCCTGTTGGAGGTCCCCCGGGTTTCCAGGGGGGCCACGCGGGACAGGGTGTTCTCGGTGGCTGTACCGCGCCTGTGGAACTTCCTCCCAGTGGGGGCCTGTCTGGCCCCAGACCTCCCAAGTTTCCGTAGGAATTGTAAGACCTGGCTGTTCCGCCAGGCGTTTGGCGAGGGGGAAGGGCGAGGGTGGATGGGATGGTGGGGGCTATGGGGTTTTTTTTCTCGCCATTTTTATTATTGTTTTTATTGAATGTTTTATATATATTATTGTATTTTTATTGTATTTTATTGATTTTGTTAGCCACCCTGGACTGCCTGGCAGGAGGGGCGGGGTATAATTTTTTAAATAAATAAATAAATAAAATTTAAATAAATAAATACATAATTTCTTAATTAAACTACTTTTTACTGAACTTCATATGGTCCCGTGTAATTGCTAATCCTAACATTAGTGGGACACAGTTTGGGGTTAATTCTGTGTTTACAAACACAGATGAACCTAGAGAGAAAGAGTCTGTGCTGGGAAACTCTGTGGCTGGAAAGGTGACCAGAAGGCTCACCCGTTGCAGGCTCAGTCAGTTCTAGAGAGAGAGCTGATCCAGTGAGAGCTGCAAGCCAGGGAAACTGAGTCACAACAGCCTAGAGTGGGGTACTGAGCCCCCAATTCTATGACATACAGTATATTGTGTTTATGGGATTTATTTTATGTATATTTTATATGCTTTATATGTTGTTACTTGCTGTGAGCCTTTGGGGAAGGGTGGGTTAGCAATCTCAATATATAAATAAAACTTTTCTTCAGTTCTTATGAATAATGGGAAATATACGATGTGATCCCCACTACTTCTGAACACTTTGTATCCACTCGCCTGGCCCCAAGCCTTTTAACATTTCGGCGGAACTGTAAGACCTGGCTGTTTGCCCAGGCCTTTGGGAGGGAGGGTGGGGGGGGTCTTTTAATCCCCCGCCCGCTTATTTATTCATCACTGTCCTTTTTACCCTGTTTTATTGAGATATTTTTTATATTTATATTTTAAATTGTTTTAATTGTTTTATTGAGTGTTGTTAGCCGCCCCGAGCTGCGTGGCAGGATGGGGCGGGGTAAAAATCTACAAAATAAATAAATAAATAAATAAATAATCCTCTGTTTTAACATATAAAA
The DNA here is from genome assembly GCA_003113815.1 of Sphenodon punctatus. NCBI lineage: Eukaryota > Metazoa > Chordata > Lepidosauria > Sphenodontia > Sphenodontidae > Sphenodon > Sphenodon punctatus. The sequence continues at coordinate 1,393,963 of QEPC01008826.1, forward strand.
CCTATCAAATATACATAAAAGAAATATATTATAAATATTCTGGGTAGAATTCTGCTCATGGATACCAGCAGGGGCATAGCTATGATAGGGTAAAACCAGCCACTGATACTGCTAGAGTCAGGTTAGGGAACTGAAGAGGTCAGGTCCCCAATCTGGGATGGATTAGAACATATGTTCTAACCCCCGGTGGCCTGCTTTGCCCCGGACTGACCCCGGTGGGTGGGTGGGGGGGTCAAAACATTATCGCTTCTTCAGCACTGGCTAGAGGCTTCCTTCTTCGGGAATAGGTGTCATAGGACAATTTTATTAAAGAGAATTATATGTTATATTTTGTGGCAAATATATGCAGCTAAAAGCATGCTTTCAATGAGGATTTCATTTCAGGCAGGAGGGATAAAAAAAGACAAATGTAATCACTGAAAGTTGCATGGTTACTGAACCTTGGGAAGAACCTGATCTTTTCATGAATGAAATAAAGAGTTCATTTTCATCCTTTGGGGAATTTGTAGGGGTTTGAGTGTCTGATCCCCTCATTCAAGGGTATCTCTATAATAGGGATGTGCCGTGCAGCTGCACTGGGGCCCATGGACTTGAGAGACTCACACTTCCTAATGCAGCTGCATCCCCTGTTGCAGGAAGGCAAACTAGGGGCCACATTCCATTTTCTGCACCAGAGCCCATTCCAACCTAGCTAGTTCCCTGCCCTTACTTTGGGTGTTCTCAGCTGGACATGGGGCTGCCCACTTGTGGAGCTGCTCCGGGGTTGCACTCCCGTGTCCACCCGCTCCATGGGTCCAGATCAGATGGACCCGGTGGGTTCTCTGGCCCGCAGTTCTCCTGTGCCCCTCCCCCACCACCATAGTGTTGCAGGCTAGAGCATCCACAGGTGGTGGTGTGTTTCCACCACCCATTTATTTAATTTATTTACTTATTTATTTAGTCAAAATTTTTCCTCGCCCTTCTCAGGGTGGCTTACAAAACAAATAAAAGCCATACGTATAAAAACCCCAAACCTTCCCCCTCGTCCCACCACAAATTACACCCCTACCCCAAACCCCCACCAAACCTCCTCATTCCCTATCTCTGTTCGCCAAATGCCCTAACAAATAAAACCTATGGTGTTGTCCCGGGCAACAGCTGACTGGAAGTGGAGCAACCATGTGGGTCAGCACATCAGACAGACCACTGATCTGCTTTGGGTTTGGCCAGCCCAATCTACCGACGGCACTCTATGATGTTCCAGAGCTCCGCTGGTGGGGCTGCGTCTGCTCTGCCTGCACATCTGGCGGGGCACCTTTAGATGGACAAGCTAACTGGGGGTGAAGCGGGCTGGCGTGGCCAGCACCAGTGCAGGCCATCCATCTAAAAGCAGCCTTTCTCTCCAACTACAGTTTCAAGATCCCCAGAAGAGAATGTTCAAAGTGTTGCTTACTGTATGCTCAGGTAATATTTCCCTCCTTCTCTCCCTCTGCTTTTTAGTCTTTTGAAAGAGTTTTAGTAGAGAACAAGCTGCATGGTCTTTCTCCTGCCCTGTCTGAAGCCATCCAGAGCATTTCTCGCTGGGAACTAGTGCAAGCTGCCCTCCCACATGTCCTACACTGCACAGCGACACTGCTCTCTAACCGGAACAAGCTAGGTGAGTGTGTACATTATCGCTAGACTTCTTGTTCAAAAATACTACATGATTGTGCCCAGCATGCCATAGCTCATCTCTTCCAAAACACTTAACTCATTTCTAGCTTGACTTACCTGGTGTATCACGGCAGAAAACCTTTTCACCTCCAGGACCACTTTGAAAATGAATACAAGCTCCAAGGGCCTCATAGAAGTTGGGGCAGAGGTGCTTAAGGGCTGCACTGAGGAAGAGGAGGGTCCAGATAAAGGATCTGTGCCATGGGTCTGTCCCCTATCCTTGTGTGCGTGCCCTCATCTCTACTCCCTTCCCCAAAGCACAGGCTTTCAGTTCTTAGGGGTAGAAACTGGATCCAGGGGCCAGATCTAGTACCTGGAAAGGGGCCAAATAAAAACTGGCCATGGGCAGCTTTGACCCCTGGTCCTGAGGATCCCACCCCTGGAATATATGTTGCTGGATGCAAAAATCAAGCAAGGCAAACAAAATAAAAGCAATTGAATGCTGCTTGTGTTTTCTGGACACAGTAGCATGAAGTCTATTTTTAACCTGCTTTTGATTATGCTGCCATCCACCATCGTATCATCTGAGTGCCTTCCACGTAAAAAAGAGCTATGGCTAAGTTGTCCTAGTGGACTTCATGGGTAGTCTTTGTCCTTAAATGGGCAATTTAATACTAGATCAAAATTAGAATAACAAATAATGAAAATGAGTGATACAGAAATATTTTCACTTGGCTCATATTTCCATACATTTTCTTTGTTACAAAATATAATTGCGGTTGTAAAAATAATTTCTTTTTAAAAACCACCTTCTTATTTACACCACAGTGAAATATTCATTGTAGTGTCGCATGTTGCTATGAGAGGAAGAGTGATATTACAAATATATTATTTTGACTTCAGGGCTAAATGATGAATGGAGGGAAGAAAGGTTGTTAATTACTGAATCTTCCTCTAAAGAGTAAATGGCAGATTGTTCCAGGTATATCCTTTTGATTTCAGGGTTGAATGTGGCCAAATGAGTGGTATGTTGGAAACAGTTGTTGAGAGGGACTCTCAACAACTTTCAGGTTTTTCCTATTAATCTGTAATAAAAAACTTTTTTTTTTAGTTTTTTGTTCTTGCATTTTTGTTATTCAATAACAAAATTGAATATATCTGGGACCTTCAGGATCATCTCTTCCAAATCTGGCCTACCATGCATGATGCTATACATTTTATCAGCTACCACTGGCCCCATGAGATTTTCTGGTGTGGCATCTAGAGATTATCAGGATTCAGGATGTATTTTTGGCCTCTGCCATTACTTTCTATACCTCGAAAGCAGAGGCGCATAGGAGGCATTATACTCCTTGCCTACAGATGTTAACAAACAAGACAGTTGGCAGACACCTCAAATATTGTGTGCAGTTCTGGTCACCTCATCTCAAAAAAGTCATAGTTGAACTAGAAAAAGTACAGAGAAGTGCAACAGAAATGATCAAGGGCATGGAATGGCTCCTGTATGAAGAGAGGCTTGGTAGGTTGGGGCTCTTCAGTTTGGAGAAATGACGACTGAGAGGAGATATGATAGAGGTCTATAAAATCATGAGTGGTGTGGAATTAATAAACAAGGAGCAGTTATTTACCCTCTCAGCTAGTACTAGAATTAGGGGATACTCCATGAAACTCATGGGTGGCAAGTTTAAAACAAATAAAAGAAAATATTTTTTCATTCAGCGTATAATTGGGTTGTGGAATCTACTGCCAGAAGCTGTGGTAAGGACCAGTACTATAGCTGAGTTTAAAAGAGGTTTGGACAAGTTTCTGGAAGATAGGTCCATTAGCAGCTATTAGCCAGACAGGATCAAGTAACATGACAGGAGCTGGGGCAAAGCAACAGGGAATGGATCCCCCATTGTAATCTGTTGGGTGCTTCTCCCAAGCAACCATGATTGGCCACTGTCAGAGACAGGATGCTGGGCTAGATGGACCATTGATTTGACCCTGTATGTTTCTTCTTAAGTTCTTATGTTCTTAACTAAAAGTATGGTTTATTTAAGGCTGAAACAAAGTCTTAGAAAAACTTTGGAATTCAGTGAAGATTACAGTATTCAGTTCATAAAGTCTGAAGTCCAAAGATTTGAGGACAAAGGCCATTCAGAAAACTGGGGAAACTGCTGCACACATGGGGGGGATGTTGGACAGTTGAAATTAGGGATGTGTGAACAGAACCAAGTTTGGATGTTTGGCCGTTCAGTGGTTCAGGTCAAATGTTGAGTTCAGATTTGGTATTTGGTTCAGTCGAGCTCTGTTTGGTCTTTAGTTTGGTGCAATCGGGAACTGAAAATGACATTTGGTTTTTGAAATAAAAGGAAAAACAAAAATAATATATTTCCCACTATAACGTTTTTGTTTCTTATTCTATTTTGATCATCTTTGGGGAGATTGTACCCCCAATAGAGGGCACTATGTGTACCAAAATTTGAAACGATTAGATAAAGGGAACCGATTTTAGAAGCAATTGAATGTTGTGATTTTAAGAAAAGCTCCATACACATTCATGGCTACAACTTCTTTATCTTGCATCCGATGTTCATGAAACTTGTGCATATTATGTCCCTCCATATGCTTAATACTTCTGCCAATTTTTAGAAAGAGTGGCTAAAGGGTCCCAAGGGTATAAGACATTAACCTGAAAATACATTTCCAGCTGTAACATTTTGATAGTCCATTCTGTTTACAGGAATGGAATGTATCAAATACCTTTCCTGCCATTTCAGCAAACGTACAGGAGATTTTGATAAAGGGCCCCAATTATATAAGCAATTTATGTTGACCCTGTGAAGATCATTATTCAGATGAATATCAGCATATTCAGTGCCAGTCAGAGGCAGGCACCCTGCATGGCAGGGGGAGAAAGTCTGTAGGAGGAAGGATTTGGAGCAACCCCAAAGACTGACAGACACATTCAATGGCCAAACACATTACTGCAAGCTTCTAGCTTTACAGGACTAATTGGTAGTGGCGTTGAGGTGGGCATAGGGGGTGGCGGCTCTGAGGTGGACATAAGCAACATAACTGGGACTTCTGAGATAGCATCCCAGCAGTCAGGAGACATAGTTTAAACACATCCAGGCTGGCCAATTATCATCACAATCACATCCTGCAGCACTGAGACAGAGGACATAAGAGAATTTCTATTGACTCTTTCCTAAACAGATGCTTCTGACTTCCCAGAAACAAGTGGGGGAGATATGTTGGGATGGTCCCAGCACAGAATGAGGATATTTGGTTGACATTTCTGTTGGCCAATTTGCATCACAAACCGATCTTATACCACAGTGACATAAGAGAATCCCAGGCATAGGCCCCTTCTCTACATATGTTGTACAGGCATATAAAATTGGGACCCTTTATAAAATATTTCTGATATTTGGCAGAGATGATCATGAAAGTGAAATATATAGCCCTGCCAAATTTCATGTACACTGGTTGGACTACAAAGTTGTTATAGTCAGACATACATTTATATGTTAATTGCTTATACCACCAAGATCCTTTTCCCAATATTTCTGGAATTTGGCAAAGATAGTAAATATGGGAAGGGGTATAGACTGAACAAGTTTCACCTACATTAGATGTGATGCAAAGAAGTTACAGCTAAGAATGTATATGTAGAATATTGCAAAATACAATAATTCAACTGCTTCTAAAATTGGATTCCTTTATCCGATCCTTTTGAAATTTGGTACACATAATATTTTCTATTGGAGGTATAGGCTCCCCAATGTTCAACCATGTAGCATAAAAACCAAAAACGTTACAGTCGATAATGTGTTTTCCATTGAACCAATGGAAATTCAATTCTGAACTCACTGAACGCATCTGAACTGAACGTTTGAATTCGAGTTCAGTTTGCACATTCAGTTCAGTCAACTGAAATATTCGGGTTCAGTCCAAACTCCGAACTTCTGAACCGCGTTCGCCCACCCCTAGTTGAAATTCTTCTGGAAATGAAACTTAGTGCCATATTTGGTAGGAGGGTATGGGAAGGGACAGTTGAGTGATGGTAAGCCAGATGGCAAGTTTTTATTGGCTGGCCAAGCAAGATGGCAAGCTTTTGATTGACTGGCAGGGTAAAATAAACGTAGCTGCAGCCATTTTCTCCATTCTCTTTGGTGAATTTGGCTGCAGTGCTCTAAGTAATCGGCTGGAGGGAGGGGTTTAGGGGTGTGCATTTCATTTTCATTATTATAACAAAAACAAAATATGGCATTTTCATTTTTGTTATGAAACCAATGTAAAATCGAAATCAAAAGTAAAAACAAAAACAAAACAAAGAATAACAAAATATAACGAAAATGAGTGACCTTTTAATAATGAGAATGAAATTATCAACAAACTATTACTGTTCACATCCCTAGAGGGGGGCCTGTCCTGTCCATAGGGTCAATGCTGGGAAATGGGGGTTATGTTTACCTTTACCATGCCATGCAGTTTTAATAAACAAATACTGATCTTAAGAGTCAGATTAGTACAGTACTGTCTTTTTGGCCATTCTTCAAGATGTGCTGGAATGGATTACAGAAACATCGCTGAATGTAAACCCATGTGGCGGGAGCAAGGCACATCCCTGGGCCGCCCTAGGGTGAACCACTGTAGCTGCCACTCCTTGGATTGGCAGGGAGGACTGCTCACATGATCAGCACTACCCCCATATCCCAGGTGTGGGGGCTGCCATCACATACCCCTCCACATGTCAGGTTGGCCGGGGGAGCTGTCTACATGGGACAGGACTCTCAGGCCCCTGCTACTCAGCAGGACTGGGCCCCTGGGAAGAGCTGCCACCAAACAGCTGATGGGCGGAGCCGGGTGAGCGCACTCCTACAGTCCCCGACCCCCCATTAGCTGTTCTGTGGGTCTGGGTGAACACAGGGGCTTGATCCACTGACATTGCTTCTGGGTGGGGCTCGATGGACATGAAAAGACGAGAGGGAGACCCTTAGCCTGCTTTAGCCTGGGCGGTCAGTTCTTAGTCTGGGCTGCATCTCTGACCACCACCACCCAACACCACCTCTGCATCTCTGACCACCACCACCCTTAGTGACTGGCAGCCGCCCCTGGGGTGGTAGCAGGCGTACATCTGGCAATGACAGACCAGCGGTGCGGTGAGTCCTGGGCTAAAGCAGGCTAATGTCATGTCTGTTTTCACCCACTGTGATATGGCACCTGTAGGCCAGGTGTCTGCAATCCATTCAGGCCCTAATGTATTATTACCTTCAGCCCAGGTAGCAGAGTTATCATGCCCGATAGTTTCGAGCCCAGGTTTAAAGAATTATACAGTGGTTAGATCAAAGGCGGGCTTCCCTAGTAGAGGGGCGTCAATCTTGGATGAGTTGTTGGCGGTGGATCACTTTTGTAGATTCACTGTATGTGGCTCTTTGGGTCATTGCACTTAATGGAACGTGCAATTTTGAGTGCTAGGAATGTCCTATGGGGAAATTTTATTTTAATTTGTTTATGGGGTGACCATGGGTAAGACTTGGGGCAAGTTTTTTATGGTTCTACGGTTTGATGTTTGGTTTATGTGGTTTGTATTTGTTTGTATTGTGTATGTTTAAGCAATGGCCAATGGCTACGCTACAAATAAATTGATTGATTGATTGTCTGTTTTCACCCACTGTTGAAGAATTGTGCACTGCTGCAGCTTTGGCTATGCATCTTCTGAGGATTAACTGAAGGACTCAGAGTGCAGGACCTTTTATGATAATTCATTCCTCCCAGGTGATCTTTTCCTCCCCCTCCTTTGCCTCCCCCCTTCCCCCAACACACACACACAGGAAATATGGGAGCACCACTTCTGGATTCTCAGAGGGGGGAATAACTCCCCATGCCCAGGTGGGGTGGTTCAGAGCTGACAGAAGATTAGATGGCAGCTAAGGAGAAGGAGAGGTGATTCCCTTTTCCAGGCAGCAAGTGTCAGGGAGCAGGAAGTGGGAGAAGAGAAGCGGGCAGTGTACACTCCCACACTCACCCATCCCTCATGCAGCTCCGCCCCACGCATGGACAGGGTGGGTCGTGCATGGGAAGCTGTGCATGGAGCTGCTCATGTGAAGTGCTCCCCCGTGCACGGTGCCCACACACCCTCCCCTCGCACTCATCATGGACCACCCCACCCCCGCGTGTGCCCGTCTTGTCTAAACCCACCCAAAGAGTAGGGGATGAGATGGAAAGATAACATAAGTAGCAAGCAGTCAGGAGGTGTGGCCTCTGCTAGGCAAGGTACTCTACTCACATGGAGCTCTTGTTATGACTTTGTCCACTGAGAGTGACATTTTAAGGTCACACCACAGTGTAGTCAAATGGGATGTAAAATTGTAAATTGCTTGTTTCTGCACACGGCACAAAAGTAAGGGTTTGTTCTCAAGAATCATTAACCACTAGGAAAATTTATTTTCTTCCCTCCTGCGTTACACTGCTATAATGTTACTGTTAATGCCAAACCAAGACCACTATACCACCAGGAACAGGTTGATTTCAGTGCGAACAGGGGAAAGCCTTTGGGAAGAGCTATCATGCCGTATTTTTACAGTTAATATAAAGGTTTAAAGGTAAATTATTCAATAAAGTTATATTAATAGGTAATAACGGTCTGATTGCTGCTTCACTGTTGCCATTCATTTATGTTTTCTGCTACTTGTCATGGGTAATGTACAACCAGCGTAGTTGTGCTTGCATGTTTCCCCTTTTTCAATTTATTTTTTCAGAGTGACATGGATAGCTTTGGTGCACTGCACTGGCTGATTCATATGCAGTTTCAGCTTTCAGTGGCAGTTGTTATACACTCAGTTGGGGAGAGGTTGATTGCAATGGAAGCAGAAGTGCTATGAATAAGTCATTACTCTGTCCCATTGCTGCACCATTGTTGCTATTCAATTATGTTTTATACTACTTATCATAGATAATGTGCAACTACTGTAGTTGGGCTTGCATGTTTTCCCTTTTTTAATCAAGAAACATTAACACACACACACACACCCCAAGGAAAATATATTTTCCTCCGTCTGGAGTTAACTTTCCAGTGGCCACTAGAACAGTTTGTAGTTGCTACCCTACAAGTAGGTGAGGTAGCTTACCCACAAGTGTTTGATTTATGTGGACTCTAGGTTTGTGATATGATGTCTTATAGCCATTCCCCTGCTCTCACATGATCCCTCATGGTTAGTTTTCTGATTGCTGGGTGGTTGGGTGTTTCTCTCCTCCCCCCTCACTCCCAGCATGCACTGGTAAAAGATCTGGAAAGGGGCATCATGGGATTCACCAAATCCCTCTCACCGTCTGTGATGTAAGCGTCTACTAATTTACCCGAGGAGGGTTAACATGTTTGTGTGGTTGCTGGGTATTGGAAATTGGGTATTTACTCAAAGGTAATTTACCTAGGAGTAAATAAAAATAAATCTTACATTTTATGGAAAAAGCAAGATGATCTTATTCCCCCCCACACCCTTTGGTGGCTGACTCCCCACTCTCATGGGACTCCATGGGCTGGAGCATCCTGCACGGAGATGGGGAGGAACAAGATTGCCTATGTAGAGGATGTTGCTACGTAGGGGGCATGACCACTAGACAGACGTTCTCTGGGGCCATCTGCAAGCTGGCATCCATCTGCATGTCATGGAGTGTGGCATCTGGGCCAAATTGAATGGTGGTGCGGGGAACTTCTTGGGCCATTTGCCAGCCACAGGCCTGAAGTTCCCTCCTCATTCCCTATCTCTGTCCGCCAATGCCCTAACAAATAAAACCTATGGTGTTCCCTACTGCTGCCCTGAAATTAAGACACCTTGCAATGTAGATTAGGATTATTCTGTAGGATTAAGATTTCAAAGCTGCTGAATGGATTTGGACTCCCCTTTCCTGTTAATAATATTAATGGAAATTGTGCACCCCATCCCCCTCGGCGTATATGTAAGACCTGGCTGTTCCGTCAGGCTTTTGGTGAGGGGTAGGGGTGGGGTGGGGGTGGGGATGGGGGCTTTCCCCACATATTGTATTTTAAATTGTTTTAAAATTTTATATTGTTTTAAATGAATGTTGTTCGCCACCCCGGGCTGCCCTGTGGGCAGGAGGGGCAGGATATAAATTTTAAAAAAATAAAAAATAAAAATAAAAATGCAGCGGTGTTTCCGGGAGACTAAACACAGCACATTAATGTTTTTTCCATCCAGGGCACCAGGACAAGCTTGGAGTTGCAGAGACCAAGCTCCTCCACACCCTCCACTGGATGCTGCTGGAGGCACCGCAAGACTGCAGCAATGACCGGTTTGGAGGGGACAGAGGCTCCAGCTGGGGAGGCAGCAGTAGTGCCTTTATCCACCAGATTGAAAACCAGGGGTCTCCAGGACACCCGACACGTGGCAGCACTAATGAGGAGGAAGAAAATAACAGATGGAAGTTCTTTCAGAACTCCATGGCCACGGTGGAGCTCTTTGTGTTCCTGTTTGCTCCTCTGGTCCATAGGATTAAAGTAAGTAAAAGACAGCTGAGACGTGAGGGGAAGTGATCTTGGTGATGGGAAGTGGAAGGAGAGAGTCTGCCTTCCTGGTTGCTTACCGTCATATTGGCCCTTTTCAAACGGGATGTACCGCGCATGCCCACGTGTGTGTGCCTCCTATGTGGGCATGCATGAGTGCATCCTCCCGCGAAACACACATGCCCACCCACAACCACCCACCCGGAGCAATTGGCCAAAACAGTGGTTGCTCCGTGCATGGGGATGAGGGAGAGATCAGTGTGCACCTGTGTTCACCAGCCCCCCTGCATTGCCCACACTGCAGCACGCACACCGACTGCCCCTGCAGCTGCAGCCTGTTTTAAAAGGGCCATTGGTGGCTAATGTATTTAGTGTACAGCATGCACTAAAGGTCCTGTCTCGTTGCCTTTACATGAATGAGTAATCCCATTTACATTAATGCCAACAGGAAGCCATACATCATAATGGAACTACTCACATGAGCAAGGGTTAAACCATTGAGCACCATTAAGGCAAAACTATTTAAACATGAATGTCCTGAATTAGGCAACAAAATCCATAATTAGGTATTGATTGACATACTTTGCCAGAGGTGCAACTGGGGGAGGGAGACAGAGGATCCATCACCTGCTCCTTAGCTATGGACACTCCCCTGGATGTGAAACCCAGCAATGCAAGCTTGCCCTCCCATCTCCCCTTCTCCCAATTGTCTGGTGCTGCTTTCTGCCCAGCTGTGATCTCATCCCCAGTCAGGCAGAAAATAGCATGTCCAGCCTAATAAATGGGCTGCCCCTGGGCCCTGCATGCATTTCAAATGCTTGTAGACAGCCCCCACTGGCAGCACCAGTGAGAATGAGAGTGGAGAAAGGGACAGGAAGTGGTCAGTCTTCCAACACTCTAGGATTTTCACCCATGACTCTATGCTGCTGGCGGACCTGTACATGTGGAGGCGCTGCATGCAGCCTCTGAAACATATACACGTCGGCATACATTAGCCCACAGGGGCCTGCACAGCAGGCTCCACATTCTCTGAATAGGGGCTGTGTGTCCGGTAGGGGTGGCCACATGGCTGGGGGAGGGGGAAAACACCTAATAAATGGGCAGGTGGACATCCACTTGGTGTGGGCTAATGTCTCCTGTGTTACCACCCAATGATACAAGGTCATTCTCCTCTTCTCTTCTCCCTTCCTTCCTTCCTTCCTTCCTTCACACAGTTCTGCTACATATTTTAGACTGTGGAGAAACTCCATATGAACTGAAGTTCTGAATGCCATCTTGCCCATGTACAAAATAGCAGTGCCCTGTACTGAGTCACTGTTGTCCACATATGCAGTACAGAGTGCATTCAATCCAGATCTCTAGCAAAATACTGACTGGGTTTCAGTCCAATCCACATTTTGCCAGACTGGATTGGAATGGGTGGACCCATCAAAGATGGAATCTGCCCCAAATTTTCATTTCAGCCCTATCCTGATTGGTCACATGGCATAGTCCTGCAGGAACAAAAGGGGAGGGGAGGGAAAGCAGCAGGAGGTAGGAGACGGAGAGAAGCCACGGAGTTGGCTGTTGCTCTCTGCCAGTGTACAAACTTCAGCCTCAGCCCCTCCTGAGCCAGAGAATGGAGCAAGAGCTTGTATGACAAGTAGACTGGGAGGGGGATACTGATGCTTCCTGCTGTGATTGGTGGGGAGCAGCAGCGCTTTCCAACATACACGTTTGGCGGGGGGCAGGAGGGGTATCCCAATAGCCGATGTGAAATTGTCCCTATGGCCCCCAGACAAAAAAGGTTCCTCACCATCCAGCAAGAGTTTTCTATCCATGGGAAACCAGGCTCAAAGAGATGTTTTGCTTGGATGTGTACTGAGAATTGTTTCATTACGAACTCACTGCATAGATGTCCCTGTTTCCTGAACTGTTATCAGGGATGGGACTTCAAATGGATTTTCGGATTCAGATCGGTTATGGATTCTGATATTTTTTTACCAATTCATATTACTGATCTGTATCAAAATAAAATATTTTTAAATATTAAAAAAATGTAATTTTAATCAAAATATTTTAAAATTCATTGTTTGTGCGCAAATGGCTGACATGCATTGCTGCCATTTTAGTTAAGGGCAGTGGCCATTTTGCTCATGCACAATGAAGTTTTAAATATTTTTATTATTTTTAATATGGATCTGTAATATAAATCCATAATCGATGCAGTGTTTTCGGATTAATCCATAACTGCTGATTTTGGACAGTTATGGTTTAATCCAAATCCACAACACCCATCCTTACTTGTCATACTGGTCACTGTGGGTTATTTTGCACAAACAGTACTGTTCCAAGTGCTTGATTTTATTATTCCTTTAAACACCTTTATCTCAGTATGAGGGACAAGTCATTTAGACAGAAAATGATACTCTTCTGTGTCCGCTTGCCCAACTAACCAGACACTGTGTGTCTTTCTTTCTAGGAATCTGATCTGACTTTTCGATTAGCCAGTGGCCTTGTTATTTGGCAGCCGATGTGGGAACACAGACAACCTGAGGTTTCTGCCTTTACTACGCTGGTTAAACCAATCAGGAATATTATTACAGGTGTGGAACCTTGCTGTGTAGTCAGATTGTTAAGAAATGGAAAAGTCTCTTCCTTGCAAGAATGGCTCCTGAAGTGTCATTTGTCATGCTTACAGGATGTGCCTACAATTCGTGTTCTTTATTGCATGATTTAACAAATACATTCCTTGCTCAATTTAGTTAAATCAATACAAGTCCCATTGTTGGCTGCAAATAGGCATAGAGACCTGTTGGGCCTGGACAGTCCAGCTATCTAGAAATACACAGCTCCCTCTGGGGATACTCTAAAATTGGTCTGAGTGCCTTTAACAGGGTAAGCTATCTGGGTAGTGAACTGAATTAAATTAAGGAGATATAAGGAACTCTTAAACTGATTTAAGAATGTCCACATGAGGGAAGCGCACTGATTTAACTAGATGATTTAGAAACCAGTTTAGTTAAGAAGTGTAATTTCCATAAGTCGACAAGCCTTCTCATTCCCATTCAAAATAATAAGGCAAATTCACAACTGGAATAATCAGACTAGTGGTGTGCAATTCATTGTAATTATTATGATAATTAAAATGAAATCTTTGATTTTCTTTTTTGTTATTGTAAACAAAAATGACAAATAATAATGAAAACAGAAATGAAAACAAATTGTTTTTGAAATAATGGGGAAAACTGAAAAAATGTATTTCTGGCTATAGATTTTTTGTTTCTTATTCAATTCTGATGAAACAGAGAAATATTGTACCCCCAATGGAGGGCACTATGTGTACCAAACTCCAAAATGATTGGATAAAGGGAACCGATTTTAGGAGCAATTGAATGTTTTAATTTTAAGAAAAGCTCCATACACATTCCTGACTATAACTTCTTTATCTTCCTTTCAATTTTCATGAAACCTGGGACTATTATGTCTCTCTACATTATTACCAATCCTGCCAAATTGAAAGAAACATTAGATAAAGGTTGAAAAAAGGCTATTAACTTGAAAATTCATTTCTAGCTGTAACGTTTTTATATTCCATCCTGTTTACAAGACATTTGACAGGAATGTATCACATACCTTCTATGTCATCTCTGTCAAACTACAGGACAATTTGATAAAGGGACCTAATTTTAGAATCAATTGAATTTGTCCCCTTGAAGACCATTATTCAGATAAATAGCAGCACATGCAGTGCTAGTCAGAAGCAGGCACTTGGCATGGCAGGGGAGGGAGGCTGTAGGAGGGAGGATGGGGAGCAATCCAACAGACTGACAGACACATTCACTGGCCAATTACTACATACTTCCATCTTTACGAGACCAATCGGTGATGGCTTTGAGGCAGGCATAGGGGGAGACCCTGAGGCAGGCATAGAAGGGACATAACTGGGACTTTGGGAATAGCATCCCAGAATCATGGTTTACACATCCAGGCTGGCCAATTATCATCACAATCACATCCTGCAGCACTGTGACAGAGGACATAAGAGAATCTCTATTGACTCTTTCCTAAACAGATGCTTCCGACTTCCCATAATGGAGTAAC
>QEPC01008826.1:1413271-1438844 GCA_003113815.1 Sphenodon punctatus
CCGCCGCAGACTGCGGCGCAGAAAAAAAATGTGCGTGCCGCTCGGCCAGTCGCCGCCTGCCTGCCTCGTGGTTGTGTGTGCCGCTCTCTCTGATGCTGGTGCTTGCGCAATGGCTTCGAGCTCAGCGCAGGGCTCACGCGTCAGGGAGGCGGGGCTAGCTTGAAGCTGCGGTAGCGAAGAGGGATAATCAGGAAGGATTGGGGCGCTGGGGGCCGCCAGTGGGGCCGCAGGGGTCGGGGCAGGTCCCCACCGCTTTGTCAGTCGGGCCGCTGGGGTCCATGATATCCCGGACCCCCCAAAAATATTAATTTTTTTAACAGCTTAGCTATCATAGGGGGGACGGACTGTGGGCCCCCAAGCATGATGGGCCCCGGGACACATGTCCCATCTGTCCCTATGATAGATATGCCCCTGTGAACAAACAACCCCAACCCCAAAGAGCATGAGGTTAAAACAGTAGGGTAAGGTTTAAAACAGGTCAGAACTTCTGCAGAACTCTATGAAGAACTGTGAAATGTGCACCCTTAAGACAGATTCTCTCCAAATGCAGGGACCAGGACAATATGCCAAAGAAAAATATAAAATTCAACTTGAACTTACACAGTACAGTAGTAACAGGCAGTACTATACATTCTAGTCCCCTCCCCTCAAAACATGACACCCCAGGGGTAGATACCCAGCTCACAGTATGAAATCTTTCTTGAACCCCTCTCCCTATCTTTCTGAAATGTTTCTGACACCCCACCCCCCCCTCCAATCACTGTTCACTGTCACGGTCTCATTTGGTTCTACACAACTCCCTGGGGAGCCATCTTGGCATTGAGCCCTCACAGATCCTATTGCCCTTCTCATAAAGCAGCAAGTTAAGTAAGTCTTGTTCTTCACTCTTGTCTCTTGCCCAAAACAGCTGCAGGGAGTCAGTCTGCTAATCTTCCCCAGAGAGCCTTTGATTCTAAAACATGAGCCTAGGGAACTTCAGGCCACCCAAGTCATGACTCTCAGCTCTCCTCACACATCCAAAAGCCCGCACACAGCCTTCAGCTGCCTAGCTCCACCTCCAAAAAACAGGCACCATGATCTCCCCCTGCAGGGTGCTGCACTCAAGTGCAGCAGCCTGTCCTGCCTGCCAGCCTGGGGGCGTCTAATTCAGCAGCCCAGGCACCCTTCATAATAGCTCCATTTCTTTCCCCATAGGGGCTCTTCTAACTCTGCCCCCATCTGGCCTGAAAATCAAACTTCCATTTCCAATGACTGTGGTATGGATGATACAAGCAACCGCCCATACCACAAACATCGGATTTTTCTCCTTCCAAGGATTCCTTACCCAGGTTTCTGTCCTTGCTCTACCTCTATGCTCCTCCTACAGAGTCTCAGAGGGTAATTTCAGATGTTATGATACCACAGTCACCCACAGTGAATTCCCTGTGGTGGGCGTTCGTACCCTAACGTCTAAAGGGATTTCTGTCAGATGTTCATCCCAGTGAATACCTGGCAGGAATTTCATTGACCACGCTTTCAGACCTCCGGAGGTCCCAAACCATGGTGGGATCGGGCCCCAAGCGTGGTCGGATTGGCCATGGCCTGGGCCGGGCCGCAGGTAACGTCTGTTACCTGCAGCCCGGCCGGATTGTCGCCCCGGCCATGGTCCGGGATCGGGCACAGCGGCCGGATTGACTGCTGTGCCCGCCTATCTCTTGGAGGGCAGGCGGCCGGGGGAGCGCGGGGGGTGGGAATGTGCAGCTCCATGTTGTGCCGTGCAGCCCTGCCCCCTCCCCAATCCCCAGACAGAATCAGACCGGCAATCCGGCATGTCTAAAGAATGGCCAGACTGATTCCTGACCGGGATCCTGGAGCGCGATTCAGCATGGCGGGCCCGTCATGTCTGAAATTACCCAGACTCAACCCCACAGGCCCCCAGAACAACAGCAAGGACTGCCACCATGAGGAAGCCCTGGCAACTGAAAATTGCACATATGCACATCACACATAAAACATGTACATGCACAGTTTTTCAGTACATCCCCCAACCCAGTCCCAGAAGTACAGCGCTAGGTCAGTGATTCAGGCAGCGCTGCTGGGCCAGCGCTGTGGTGGTAAATGCTGTTGGGGTCTCTCTCTTCAGGTTTGGGGAGTCCTTGGGAGCTGGAGGGAAAGTGCCCCTGGCGCCCATATATGTGCACTGCACCTGCTCTTGTGCCCTGGTCTTCCAGCAGAACTATAGGAGAAACAGCTGAAGTGTTTCAGTCAGCCAGCAGGGGAAGGACTCTATATAGTGCCTAGCAAGCTAGATAGCTGTTTGTAAGGGTACTACAAATGAAGCTGTGGTATGGCTGGGTAGCTAAGCTTTTTGCTTTTGTGGCAGCAATCATGGGTTCTAGCTTGCATTGTGTTTCCTTTCTGTTACCTTTTTAACAAAATAAACTCTCAGTTCATATTGACCCTTATGGATGTAGGGTGCAACCTGAGCTGTGAAAGTGGGAGCTGCTCCTTCATTGTTAAAAACCAAAGACAGTGGTGCTTTCCACTCCCTCTGTGGCTGGTGGATTCTCTGATGTTTCCATGCAGTTTCTTTGCCTTGAGCCACGAACCCTTCCAAAACACTACCAGGAGAGCTACCCACTTCCATTACAGGGATAGGGTTGGGTACTTAAAGGGCTACCCAAAAATTCACATATTACCCACAGATAATAAATTCACTACTCATTTCGGCTCTACCTCTGCCCCTTTATCCAACATAATGAAGATAGTTCATCAAAATTAAGTATGAGATAATGTTGCACAAAAAAGGGCAAATTCCACTTAGGATTATGTTAGCAGAAGCAACATGTCCAAGGCAAGAAAACAATTGGTAACCACTATAATCCTGTTACATATTTGAAAATTGCTCTCATTCTCTGCTTTTGTCTTCTCTTCTTCAGGCTAAACATGCCTAGTTCCTTGCAACCTTTCCTCCCATGTCTTGCATTCCAAATCCTTCTTCAACTTCATTTCTTTCCTCTGGCCTGTCTCTGCTTTGTCAACATCTCTCTTAAAACATTGAGCCCACAAATGGACATGGTACCTCTACTGAGATCTGACTAGAGCCAAGTAGAGTGGAACAATTACCTCTCCTGAGCCAGGAAGAGGAGGACAAAAGCAAATGAGTTTAACTAGGAGGGAGGAAGATTTTTCAGTTAAATATCAGCAAGAATTCTCTAACCATAAGAATAGTTAAGGAATGGAACAAATTACCATGAAGGTTTCAGAGTCCCCAACATTAGAAGTTAAAAATAGGGTGGATAGGAAGCAAAGCACGTTAAAAATGGGTTAGATGAATGTCTGCCAAGTATAGTTTAGGCGTGATTGATTTTGGTTAATGCATGGGGTTGACGTACATGAGATGTTAAAGTCTCTTCCAGCTTCCCGGATTTTATGATTCTGTATCTTGCTGTGTGCCTGTTCAACTCCTAACATAATGGAGCCTCAGTCCTAATAGAGTCCTGTATATGCTAAATTAACAATAAATAATAGGAATAGTAGTATTGATGCACTGCTTATAGAAAGGGAGCTAAGGTGGAATAGGCCAGTATGTGTGTTAAATGTCTTTCTCTTTATTTATACTCTCCAAAGGGATTGCAAGTCGTGTGTGAAACAACTCATCCAGATTCTGTACCTCTTAGGGCTACTCTTTCAGGCTGTCATCGTGGAAACTCAATCGATGGCAGTGTGTCATCGCAAGCATCTCAGGAGAGAGGACCCCCCCATGCAAGGTACAGACCTTCCTGCACAAAGATGTGATGGCTTTATGTCACCTGGCAACTTCTCTACAAAATAAATCCAAAGCTTCCCTCTGAGGAGGGCAGCTCCTTTGTCACAAAAGGGGACAGGACAGGTTCTTCTGGCCATTTGTAATTTGGTGTAGTTTTTAAAAAAGAAAAATCCCAGTGTAGGCTAATTGCTTCTGGGCTAGATATGTACTGTATGATGAGAGTAGTTCTGTTGTTTTGTTGACTTACTGCAGCCTGGATGGCTGACTGAGATAGTAGAAGGAAAGATAGCCTAACCTCTACTCCTCAGCCAGCATTAGTCAAAGATTTTTTTAAAGACAGGCATCTAGAGCTAGCCTCCTAAAGTTAAATGTCTAAACATTTAGACTTCTAAACATGGCCATGGAGATGCCTAAATACCTTAGCCTACATAGTTGCTGCATACCCATTGCAATTAATGAGGTTTATGGAGGATCCTAAGATCATAGAACTGGGGTGATTTCAGATGTGATGACTCCCGCTATGGCCACAGATTGTACTATGCTGTGGCAGAAGCCATCGCTCCAGCCAGGACTCGGCCTGGTTGCCAAACAAACATTATGGTGGCCAGGCCGGGGAGGGGGCGAGGAGATACATGATGTGCATCCGCATGACCCCATGCTGCACGGAGCGGCCCTTCCCCCTACAGCTGACTGGCAGCCACTGATGGCTACCATGGTGCCTGGACCCTGCCACCACCCTGGATTGTGGTGAGTAAAGCGGACTTTCAGACGTGAACGCTTGCTTTATTCCAGGTCTGGCGGCTGCATCCTGACCGTGGTGGGGGCTAGGCCACACCATGTTTGGGAGCCAGATCGGGGAAGTATCTGGGGGCCATGTTTCAATGTGACAGCAGCACCCAATTTAACCCACACTAAAGCGGGTTAATCCATGCCACCATTACATTTGAAAACACCCCTGAAAGGTACCTCAAGGGTCATCTAGTCCAAACCCCTGCTTTGTAGAGGTGTGCACCAGAGGCCCATGTCATTTTTGTTTTCATCTTTTGTTTTCATTATTTAAATCTGTCATTTTCGTTTTCATAAATATCAAATTTTCATTTTTGTTTTTGCTTTCATTTTCATTTTCCATTGGTTTCAATGGAAAACCCATTTTTTGCTATAACCTTTTTGTTTTCCATTATATTTGGCTTATACATTGAGGGATTGTACCTCCAATGGAAGGCATTAAGTGTACCAAATTCCAAAAAGGTTGGATAAAATAATCCAACTTTATAAGCAGTTAAATTATATTATTTTGCAAAAATCTTCATATACATCCTTAACTGTAACCTCTTTACCTCACACTTAATGTAGATGAAACTTGGAAAGTTTACACCCCTTCCAGTATTTACTACCTCTGCCAACTTTCACAAGGATTGGATAAAGGGTCCTGGTGGTATAAGCAATTTACTTATAAATGTATGACTGACTGTAACATCTTTGTAGTCCAACCAGTGTACATGAAATTTAGCAGAGCTGTATATCACACTTTCACAATCATCTCTGCCAAATACCAGAAAGATGTGATAAAGGGTCCCAATTTTATATGCCTGCACAGCATATGCAGAGAAGGAGCCTATGCCAGGGATTCTCTTATGTTGTGGTATAAGATCGGTTTGTGATGCCAATTGACCAGCAGAAATGTCAACCGAATATCTTCATTCTGTGCTGTGACCATACCAACATCTCTCCCCCACTTGTTACTGGGAAGTCAGAAGCATCTGTTTTGGAAAGGGTCAATAGAGATTCTCTTATGTCCTCTGTCACACACTGCAGGATGTGATTGCGATGATAATTGTCCATCCTGGATGTGTAAACTATGTCTCCTGATTGCTGGGATGCTGTTCCGAAAGTCCCAGTTATGTCCCTTCTATGCCTGCCTGATGACCGCCCCCTATGCCCACCTCAAAGTCACTACCGATTAGTCCTGTAAAGCTAGAAGCATGCAGTAATTGTCCAATGAAGGTCATAATGGGCAAGCGTCCATCTTTTGGGTTGCCCCACATCATCCCTCCTATAGTCTCTCTCCCCCTGCCATGCCAGGTGCCTGCCTCTGACTGGCACTGCATATGTGCTGCTATTTATCTGAATAATGGTCTTCAAGGGGACAACTTCAATTGCTTATAAAATTGGGTCTCTTTATAAAATTGTCCTGTAGTTTGGCAGAGATGAGAGGGAATGTATATGATACCTTCCTGCCAAATGTCTTGTAAACAGGATGGAATATAAAAATTGTACAGCTGGAAATGTATTTTCAATGTCTTTTACCATCAGCACCCTTTATCCAATCTTTCTGAAAACTGGCAGGAGTGTTAAGCTTGTTGAGGGACATACTACTCATAGGTTTCATGCACATTGGATGGAGAGTAAAGAAGTTGTAGCCATGAATGTGTATGGAGCTTTTCTTAAAGTCACAACATTCAATTGCTTCTAAAATCGGTTCCCTTTATCTAATCATTTCACAAATTGGTACACATGGTGCCATCCATGGGGGTACAATCTCTCCAAGTTTCATCAGAATTGAATAACAAAAAAAGGTTATATCCGGAAATACGTTTTTCAGTGTTTTCCCTTTATTTCAAAAACAAAATGTCATTTTAATTTCTGTTTTCATTATTATTATTTGTCATTTTTGTTATTGTTATTGTAATAACAAAAAAGACATGCACACCCCTACTGCTTTGGTGCAGGATGACTTCAGCTACAACATCCCCAGCACCAGCATTCTTAAAATCCATGCCTATTTTACTTTGTGTAAACATGGATTTAGAGACACGACTTCACAAAATAGGAGACTGAAGTTAGGCTCCTACTATTCAGTTCTGTTGGGAAATTCCAAACACATAACATTGAGCACTTGAATATGTTCAGAACTCATTGGGTTAGTGTGAGCTCTCTTCTCCAGAGCCCATTCTTGTGTCACGGGTTGGGAGTGAAGCAGCCAAAGATGGCAACTGTTGGGGACGGGAGACTGGGCTAGATTGTAGGTTCTCAAATTGGTGTGTGTGGGGGTGCCCCTCAGGGGGGCATGGAAAGTGGTTTTGGGGGTGTGAGAAAGACCCCAGCTGGCAAACACTTATTTTTCTCTGAGATGTGTATAGATGTGGCAATGTTCTGACAAACAGTTAATCCAGTATGGTTGGGTCTTGTTTCTGGTTTACTTGTGAAGTGTTCATGTGAACGGAGAGCACTAAATGGATACTATTCAAGAATAGGACTCTTGTCCTATGTGTGCATGTTCCTTCGGTTTGTATTTCAAAGTAGCTGTTTGTGTGAATACCGGAGTGCCTTTAGACATAACATCAATAGGTGTGTCTGAATGTGTGTTTTGACCTTGATATGAACACTGGTTTGGCCCTGGGTTCACCATGTGTCACTGCTTAGACACACAGCCCATCTTGGGGCAAATCAGTGTTTTGCTCGCCACCTGATCTCAGCGCGAAAGCTCTGCCGCCTCGTTCCCTGTGTTGTACCTGCTAATATGACACACAATATAATTGTACACAACGTTGGCCATGTGTTCAGCCAAAATGCGCAAATTGTCATTGTGATGCAATGGTGTTCGCATTGCATGTTCAATGGGTGGTCAAATTGGTGTTGGGATTGTTATGGTGCTTAGTGCTTACACACAGTGGCCTTAAGGGTTTTGACACCTGATCTTTGTTATGTCTAAAGACGCCCCTTATCAGTGGGTGATAATAAATGCTTAATCTGGAGACCTACCATCATGTTGATTTCTGGTCTGCCCAATATGGACCCGCAGCTGGTCTGGATGTGGTCCCCCAGATGATTCCGGGCCTACTGCCTGGGCCAAGGGCTGCCCACCCAGGCAGGCCAATGCAGGTCATAATGGGCAAGCGTGTGTGTTTGCAGCCCCATTCCCCACCAGGGATTGGGGGCCTCCATAGCCAGCAGCCATGGCTGGCTATGATTGGCCACCATGGTTGCCCATCATGGCAGGGGGTGGAGTGCTGGGGGTGCACCAGGGACAGGGCCACCTGGCTGCATGTATGTTCTATTCCCCACCCCCCGTCCCCTCACTCCCAAGGGGGACTTTCCACCCAATCCGGTCAAGTGCATGTTAGATGTGCCCCAATCTGATCCTGTCAGGGCCAGCCCCCCTCCCTTGATGTGTATAGTCAGTGCACTGGCTGCACGTTTATTTTCACTCAGAGTGAGTGTGGCGACCCTGGTTCAGAGATCACTACGCCGCAGCTGGGGGGAAATTGATGCAGTGCTACTTCTATTTACACAGTTCATGTAAATGCTGCTGAAGAAAGTAATTATTTTGATTTAATTAAATCAAAATAGTTACTCTGGTTTACTTCAGGTAAACCAGGTACTCTGGTACTCTTCAGGTACTCTGGTTTACTCCAGGTTTGTCAGCTCACAGAGAACATGACACCAGCTGCCTGTCCCAGTTTACTGATAGAGAACTGAGGCTGAGAGACAGTGTCTTGTCCAAGGCTGTCTGGGAAAGCCAGAATTGGAACTCAGGACTGCCACTTCCAGTGCAGCATGCTATCCATTGGAAGACCACATTAACCTATATGCAACATGTGATTTTAAAAGTGAAATTTATTATCATTTATTATTAGTAGTAGTATTATAATCATCATCAATTATTTATATAGCACCAGCAATTTGCCTGGTGCAGAACAGCCATGGTTAGAGACTGGTCCCTGTCCCAAGGAAGTTACAATCTAGAATGGAAAGGGGGCACATAGGAGGAGGGACACATAAGGAGAGAGAGAGATACATTCATGAAGATGAGAAGTTGCAGGTGCATGTGCTTGGGTTAGTTACAGAGGAGGGTGATTCTGAAGGATGAGATGGTATAAAGAGGAGCATAAACAAGGAAACTCTGGGGGTGAGGAGTTAGGGAATGCCTGATGGGAAGGGGAGGTTTTCAGGGTAGATTTGAAGGTTTGATGGGAGGGAGCAGCATGTATGTGTTCAGTGAGGGAGCTCTACTGCAGCCTCTGAACCAGAAACAAGGGGATCCCCACGTAAAGTGCATTGCAGTAGTCCAACCTTGAGGTGATGAAGGCATGAATGAGAGTGGCCAGGTCGGGCTCGGAGATATATGGCCGAAGCCTCCGTACCAGATACAGCTGGTGAAAGGTGGCTTTAGCCACCGCCTCCACCTACCAATCCAGACGGAAGCCCGAGTCCAAAACCACCCCCAGACTCTGAACCTGATGGGCTACAGGAGGGCAGACCCCCCTATCAGAGGGGCCAGCACCTCCCTCGCTCTTCCCACCACCATCACCTCCATCTTATCGGGATTGAGCTTCAGTCTGCTCTGCCGCATCCAATCTGCCACGGCCTCCAAACATTGGGAAAGTAACCAGACAGCAGGACCTGGGTCAGTTGAAAATGAGAGGTACAGCTGAGTATCATCAGCATATTGGTGACATCGCACCCCGAACCCTCTCACGATCTTCCCCAGGGGCTGCATATATACATTAAATAATAATGGAGACTAGCTCGAACACTGTGGAACTCTGCAGGTCAAGACCCGGGGGCTAGATGTTTCAGCCCCCAGCACCACCTGCTGGCTTCTCCCCAAGAGATATGAGTGGAACAACCCAAGGACCGTCCCGTCCAGACCCCTCCAGGTCTCGCAGCCATCTCAACAGCAGCCCATGGTCCATGGTATCAAAAGCGGCTGAGAGATCTAGCAGGATCAAAAAGGACAAACATCCTGTGTCCATCTTCCAGCGAAGATCGTCCACCAAGGCCACCAACGCCGTCTCAGTACCATAGCCAGGACGGAACCTAGACTGAAAAGGGTCAAGGAAACCTATACTGTCCAGGTGCGCCTGGAGCTGCCGAGCCTCTGCCCGTTCAATAATGGGCAGATACAATAATCTTCAAAAGGGGAAGATTAGAGACAGGGCAGTAGCTGGCGAGTGCATCCGCATTCAAAGATGACTTCTTTAGCAGGGGGCGCACCACAGCCTCCTTGAGGCTGGATAACAACTTCCCCTGCCAGAGGGACACGTTAACTAGCCTCACCAGCACCATCCCCAGCATCTCCCTGGAGGCTTTCACCAACCAGAATGGGCATAGATAGGAAAATTGGGCACTTACCTCGTGAATTTTCCTTCTACTGTGGCTCCTCCTGGAGGGCCAGCCAGCACAGTAGGGTATATCCCCGTCACTATCAGTAGGAGGCAGACATCCAACTTTTGTGTCTCCAGTGCGGGGATTATCCTTTCCAACCCCAGTGTAATATAGCCTTTGCTCATTGCTGCTGAAGACACTCAAT
Source organism: Sphenodon punctatus (assembly GCA_003113815.1). NCBI lineage: Eukaryota > Metazoa > Chordata > Lepidosauria > Sphenodontia > Sphenodontidae > Sphenodon > Sphenodon punctatus. The sequence continues at coordinate 1,423,333 of QEPC01008826.1, forward strand.
TAACAATAATTATTAAAAAACGACTTAACCAAATTAATTCCTAAGTAGGAATGGATTCATATGGCAACAAGCCCATATGACAGGAATAAATTTTTGAAAACCATATTCAGTCCAGACGTTGCAAGGGAGCCTTAAGCCCTGTCCTAGCCTTTTCTGAAAATTCAAAAACTTTCAATTATAACTACAGACCTCAATCCCAGAGTCTGATAAACTCCGGGTGGGTCTGGCCGTCCAGGAGGAGCCACAGTAGAAGGAAAATTCACGAGGTAAGTGCCCAATTTTCCTTTCTCCCTGTGGCTCCTCCTGGATGGCCAGCCAGCACAGTAGGGACTTACCCAAGCAGTGTCCCCCTTTATATGAACGGTGTGCTGTCGGGTGGGAAGATTATCTCTCTGAACTATCAGGTATCAGGCAGGACACTAAATCACTGCCTGTAAAACCCTTCTTCCAAACGCTGCCTCGGCCGATTCCTGTAGAGGTATCCTATAATGCCTTGTAAAGGAATGAACCGAGGACCACGTCGCGGCTCTACAAATTTCCCCATAGCTAGCAGTGCGTCTAAATGCTTGTGAAGTAGCTGCCCCTCGAAGCGAATGTGCAAAGATTCCGCTTGGAGGGGTCTTGTTTAGGGTTCTATAAGCCTCCTTAATACAGAGAACTATCCACCTAGAGATGGTGGATTTAGAGGCTCTCAGGCCCTTGTTTTGTGGTCCATAAGCCACAAATAGGGCCGAAGATCTCCTGAATAACGCTGAGCGTTCAATATAGATCCTGAGCGCCCTTTTAACATCCAAAGTGTGCCAAACATGCTCCTGAGGATGCGAAGGTCTAGGGCAAAAAGAAGGGAGGTTTATCTCCTGTTCCCTGTGAAAATGTGTATTTATCTTGGGAATGAAACTGGGATCTAGCCTCAGTGTTACAGACTCCTCCTTAAATATGCATAAATTTGGTTCTATTGACAAGGCACTCAATTCTGAGACCCTTCTAGCTGAAGTAACTCCTATTAGAAAAGCTAGTTTTAGGGATAGATAATACAGTGAGATCTCCCTAAGGGGTTCAAAAGGTATTGTGGTCAGGGCTTTTAACAATAAGTTAAGGTCCCAGGACGGGAAGCGGTGGACCACCGGAGGTGATACCAATTTTGCTGCTTTGAGAAATCTTATGATATGAGGGTGTTTAGACACACTCCTTCCCTTCCTAGTGCTGATAACACTACTGAGAGCGGATACCTGTCTTATCAAGGTGTTTGGACTTAATCCCTTACTCAGACCCTCCTGTAGGAAGTCTAGTATCACCCCGATTGGTGCCTTAATGGGGTTTACGCCCTTAGTACCACACCACCCTGCAAATTTTGCCCACGTACTTTGATAAATTCTCCTGGTTGCAGGGCGTCTGGACTGGAGCATGGTCTCCATCACCTGTTGGGAGTAACCTAAGTTTGTGAGAGCTCGCCTCTCAATAGCCAAGCTGTCAGACATAGAGATTCTGGTTTCTCGTGTCTTATTGGGCCTTGTTTCAGGAGGTCCTCCCTGAGTGGTAGCCTGAGATGCGGTGCAGTTGTCATTGTCACTATGTCTGCAAACCATGGCCGACGAGGCCAGTATGGTGTGATCAGTATGATCTCTGCTTGTTCCCTCTTTATCTTTGTTACAGTCCTTTGGATCAATGGGAACGGTGGAAAAGCGTAGAGAAGGCCTTGTGGCCAGGGACTGTTGAGTGCGTCGAATCCCGCTGCTCGTTTGTCGGGGAATCTGGTGAAGAATAGACTTGTTTTTGTGTTTGCTGGGCTGGCGAACAGATCTATCTCCGGATATCCGAACGTCTCTGTTATCAGATGGTACGTCTGTGGGTGTAGGGACCACTCCCCTGGGTCGAGTGTCTCCCTGCTGAGCCAGTCGGCTTGTGTGTTTTTTACCCCTGGTATGTGTACTGCCGTGAGTGAGAGTAGATTCCTTTCCGCCCACTTCAGCATGGTTAGGGCCTGTTGATGTAGAGCTTCCGACCGAGATCCCCCTTGATGGTTGATATAGGCCTTGGTTACTATGTTGTCCGTGTAGATTTGCACATGGTATCCCCGAATTTGGGGAGCTAACTTCCTCAATGCCATGTATGCTGCCCTGAGTTCTAGCCAGTTTATGTGGTGTTTTTTCTCCCATTTCAACCACTTTCCCTGAACTGATCTTCCTTGTATGTGTGCACCCCACCCTGAGGTGCTGGCATCTGTTGTTACTACCCTTTTCTCTGGGTCCAGGATTGGTATCCCTGAGTTGAATCGTTTGTGATCTTTCCACCATAGAAGGGATTTCTTTACCTTCTGAGGTACCGTCACCCACGGGTTTGCCCCTGAAGTTAGTAGGTCCTGCCAAGGGCGTAGGAACCTCTGGAGAGGTCTTGCATGTAGTCTCGCCCACCTCAGGATTCCGATACACGATATCATGCTCCCCAGGAGGCTGGCCAGGTCCTTTAGTCTGGATTTCCTGTTGCAGGAGACTTGGTTCAGCGATTTCCTCAGAGTTAGACGTCGCTGTTGGCTCAGGAACATCTTGAATTGTCGTGTGTTTATGACAACCCCCAGATGCTCTAAGGACTGGGAGGGATCCAGGTGACTCTTTTTGAGATTCACTATGAATCCATGTTCCTGTAGGTAGTCTATGACCCTTTGAATATCTGACCTTGCTTGGTGCAGATTCGGGGAACGTATCAGCAGATCGTCGAGATAGGGATGGATCTTGATTCTCTCCGTTCTGAGTTTTGCTATTAGGGCAACCAGAACCTTCGTGAAGGTTCGTGGGGCTGTGGATAGGCCAAACGGTAGTGCTGCGTACTGCCAGTGAGTTTGGTTGTAGTGGAACCTCAGCCATTTCCTGTGAGCAGGAAGGATTGGCACATGGAGATACGCCTCCTTTAGATCTAACGACGTCAGCCACTCGTTTGGTTCTATCACTGACCTGATGGATTGAAGAGTTTCCATCTTGAACCTTTTTGGTCTTATGCATTCGTTTAGTCTTTTTAAGTCCAGCACCGCCCGCCACTCTCCTGTTTTCTTTGGGACTAAGAACAGGATTGAGTACAGTCCCTGTTTGTGATTTGGTGGGGGTACCTGCTGGATGGCTCCTATGTCCCTTAATCTGATGATTTCTTTCAGCATGGTCTGATGTTTCTTGGGGTTTCTGGAGCGTGGAGAGGGAATAAAAAAGTTTGTGGGGCATTCGTTGAGCTCGATAGCATAACCTTTTGTGATCGTTTGCAAGACCCAGCGATCTGATGTGGCAAGCTGCCATTTTTCTTTGAACCTTTGTAGTCTCCCCCCTAGGTTCTGTGGGTCTGCGAAACAGTCTTGGCAGTCATGCCTCAGATTTAGGTCTGTTTGCTGACTGGAAGTGCTTGGTTCTGTTCCCCTGTCCCTTCTGCTTGGACCAGTGAGGTCTATACCTCTGCTGTCTGCCCCTCTGTGGGTATGAAGGCTTCCTATTACCCCCTTGTTGCTGGCGCTGTCCGAAGGGACGAAAAATCTTTCTGCCCTGGCCTATACTCTGTAGGGTGTGTTTTTTATTTTTATCTGCAGCCTCAGTGAGTACTTTATCGAGGCATACTCCAAAGATCTTTGATCCCTGGAATGGACCTCCCACCAGGGTGTTTTTAGCTGTGGGATCCCCCCTCCATGAACGCAGCCACAGCCTGCGTCTTGCCGCTACATTTGAAGCTACTGCTCTTGCGGACCACCTGAATATGTCTGTTGATGAGTCCGCTATGAAAGAATGCGCAAGCTGGATCCTAGTTGACAGAATCCTTGTCATTTTTGCGGACACTTTGGGGTCTCTGGCCCTTTTGATCCACACCATGAGTGCTCTGGAGAAGTAAGAAGTAACCAGAGCCATTCTCATCACCGCAGTCATCTCCTCAAAGTTACGTCTGAGGTTTGACTCGATGCCTTTATCGGTGGGGTCCCTTGGGTAGCATTCCCCTTCGGTGGGGAATACTGAGTTTCTAGCGAGTGATGCTGCTGCCGCATCTACCTTAGGTATGGCTAGGAGCGGCTCCTTATTCCTCTGGAGGGAGTAGAGGGACAACAGATTTTTATTCATTTTGTAAAGTTTATTTGGCTGTTGCCATTCCTTCATAATTATTTTTTCGTAGGCTTTGTCTAGCACTACTCCCTTGTCCCTAGCTGTGGCTCTTGGAATGTAGCGTCTGGCCTCTTCCTCTTCCTCCTCCGAGGATTCTGAGGGAGCCTGTTTCGCCTTCTTTTGTCGTAAATGAAGGGTCCTATTTAACTGGTCCAGAATCTGGTCTCTATACTTTGGTGGAAATTGCCTGTCTGGGTCCCCAGACTGCTCTATCTCTGTGTCCTCTATCTCCCCTTCTTCCATTGAGGACCCCTCTGCCTCTTCCTCTGAGGAGATGCGTTCCTCTTGGGCCTCCTGCTCTAGCTCCTCTGCTATGGCCTCTGCATCCTGTGCAGCGCCCTCCCCTGAGCGTGGGCCCGCTGTCTCCTCCTCTCCTGAGGAGACTGACTCTACCTCCTCTTGTTCCTCCTCCAAGGATACTGGGGAGTCAATGAGCGCCGCAATCCTGGCCTTTTTCTGTGGGGGGGCCTTTCCTTTTCCTGCCCCTTTAGACTGGCCCTTGAATGGTTTCTTCCCCTTTTGTTTGGGGGGGGGACCTTTTTCGTTTTAATTGGGCCAGGATTTCCTTCAGGACTTCCATATGTGGGTCCTGAGGCTGAGGGGTGGGGGGACTTACAGTCTCCGACTGCTGCTCCTGAGCGGTGGAGGGCCGCTTCCTTCTAGCCGCCATTTTGATTTTCGGGCCTTGCTGGACAGAGAGAACAGCCTGCTACACCCCTCCTTGACTGATCAGCCACACTGAGCTGTGGTGATCGCTGCGATGGAGGTTCTCTTGGTCCCACGTGACCTAGGAGATTAGCGCTATAGGCTGGTGTTTAGGCTCCTCCCCTTTTTTCCCCCGCGCTGCTCGCGCTCCCGTTTTCCCGCCCGTGCGTTTTTTGATGTCGGGGAGGGGGAAGTGAGGAGAAAAATTCTTTAAACCGGCCGTCTGAGTCCCCTAAGGAGAGGGGATCCGGTCCTTTCACCTTGCAGAGGGGTTCGCCCGAACTTTTCTGAGGGGGGGGGGTTCCCCCTGTAGGCGGCGGCCGGCGGAAGCGGGACGATGTGGGGGAGGGAGCAAGAAAGGGTGAGGGTGTCAGCGAGAGTACCCGAAGGTCCCGGCTGCACCCGAGTCACCTCCTGGGACCAGGTATCCCATCCCCCTTCCCCTTCTCCGAGGGGGCCTGCGGGGAATTGTTTTCTCCCGGCACTTTGTCCCGGAGCAATAACCCTGGGCTAGATGCTCTCAGGGGGTGCTCTTTCCCCTCCTAGGCAGCGGGAAGGGACATTCCTTAGCCCTGTAGCTAGCCCCAGACTGGGTGCTACGCCCGCTCTTCGGGGTTATCCTACCCTTAGGTGAAGGATGTATCCCGGTACTTGCTCGCAGACCCCTCCCCGTGGGGAAGGGGCGGTGAACAGTGGGAGGAATCCTCCTCCCCTGGCACCTGGAGCTCCTTAACTGCTGCCTGAAGAATGGATCCTCTTGGAGGCAGCCAGCCTGCATCCTATCTGTGTGAAGGCAGACAATCAACTGGGGTTGGAAAGGATAATCCCCGCACTGGAGACACAAAAGTTGGATGTCTGCCTCCTACTGATAGTGACGGGGATATACCCTACTGTGCTGGCTGGCCGTCCAGGAGGAGCCACAGGGAGAACTAATTCACAACTAGTGACTCTAACAGACCCCAGGACATCCACCGCATCGGCCGGCATCACTTCCTGAAACTCCTCCCAGAAAGATCGACCAGACTCCATAATCTCATGCTCCTCACTTCCTGCTTCCAACCCGGTGTCAAAGTTTCTCTGGATCTGAGCTATCATGTCTGCAAAGTAGATGGCAAACTCCTCACAGCAGGCCTGGGATAAGTCCCCGTCCAGGCGGAGGAAGGCCAGACTGACCAGTCCCTGCACCACCCGGAACAGCTCCACTGGACGCGACTTTGCTGTCCTCACAGCCTCAACATAGGACTGCAAATGGGTCCTATGGAGAAATTGGTCAGATTCAGAGTGAGTCCAACGCCAGCGTCGCTCCAGTCTCCTACCTACCTGTTTCATACACCACAGCCCCTCGGTAAACCAAGGGGCTCTGCGGTTACGAGACGGAGACAGTAGATGTCTTGGAGCCACCCTGTCAATGGCCTTCCCCAGCAAGATATTCCAATGCTGGACCAGCACATCGACAGAGTGGTCGTCAGTGTCTAAGGTTAACTCCCTCGAGCCTTTATGAGGCATAAAGGATGAAATGTATGTTTTGTCAGATACTGAAAGGATAAAGTTTATCTTTGTGGACCCAAATTGAAGCCTATTGAAGCCAGTGTGAATCCTGGGTCTTTATTCCCTATGTAAATTTGTGGGCAGGGTGTGTGTGTGTGTGTGTGTGTGTGTGTGTGTATATTTACTAAAAAGAACCAACAGAATTTAAGTCATCTATCCTGCTGAATGTAAATTGTTCCTTATACTCAATTATTTACCACACAAGTGTGTGTATGTGTGCACATACTCGCAGACACACACGCATGCACATAAAAAGTAAGAGATCTAGCTTTTAGAAGATAGAATCAGGTGATCAATCTTCCAAGCTCAGTCTGGCGGTTGCTATGGAGATGAAGCTTCAGACGGGCTTTGTAGTGAGCGTCATTAACATCTTCTCATTTGCTGAACTCATTGATCAGGCAAAACTGAACAGGGAGTTTTTGTTGCCAAGCAACAGACAGCGAGAAAACAAATGTTGTTTACTCCAGTCACCCACAGGATTCTTTTGTCCTTGGACCTGGGAGTGAACAAAAAATTGCCATGCACCAATCCCCACAATTGCTGGGGTGACAAGTAGCTGATCGAATAAACATGGGGGTTTGATTCAAGTTTAAGCACAGAACTGAAATACTGCTTTTTCAGAAGGAGTACACTCAGCATAATCCAGGTCTACTTTCTGAGCTTGGAAAAAATCCCTACTCCATTTAATTAAGCTCTTCACTTCAATCAATCTTTTTACCCCCACTTTTATTTTACTGTTGGCTAGCAGGCACACACTACCTTGAAAACATAGTTTGCAAGCAAGGCATGAATGGTAAACATTTCACAAGGAGTATACATGTTCCATAGTGTGTGACTTAAGCAACACAGGCTCTTTTCAAACGGGCTAGCTATGTGGGGGGATTGATGGAGGTGGCGGCAGGTGTGCGGCGCGTGGGCAGCACATTACAAAGACACCCACTTACCTCCACCCATCTCCACGCACTGAAGCACCTCCATTTTCTCCAGTGCCTCTATGCATGGGGGATCGGTGGAGGTGGGTGGAGCACAGGAGCACGTATGCACCCCCACCCACCCGCGCCGGCGGTCATATGGACGGCCCCCTTCACCCACTCAGTTGCCCACGTGGGCAAGGGCAGGGGGTGTCCAGGGTGAAAAGGGCCATACTAATGCTTTGTGGGGGGTGGAGACAGAGACCCTCTTTACTCCATTACCTTGGGTCACAGAGATGTAAAGTGAGTGGTGTTGTGCAGGTAATGGAAGGAAACTTGACTCCACCCGCACACATATGTGTTGGTCAATGCTTCTGGGTCAATTGAGGAAGGCAGGGAACAATTTACTGGCTCTATAGACCAGTAGTACATGAAGAACCCCTGAGAGGCAGGAGAGAATAGGCAAGTAAATGTGGTTTCCCCAAGACACGATCCCGTCTCTAGAATGCTCCTGGTACAACACCATTGCTCACGTTTCCTCTGCATGGGTTCTGCCGCTGTAGCACAGTGTTTCCTATTCTTTGCTCCTCTTTCTTCATATTAAACACATTTCACTACTTGCACAGTTTTAAGAAGGGTGCCTGACTTAGGTGCCTACGTTATATTGGCAGTGAAAGTTTGATTGTTGCTTTACATGCTTTGCTAGACCATGGGTGATTTCAGAAGTGACGCGTTCCAATTCACCACAGTGAATCCCACCCCGGTGTGAATGGATTCACCGCGGGCTGTGGTGACACGTGCGGCCCCAACAGAAGTGACAGGATTGTGACCACCGCCCGGGGGCAATCAGAGAGAACGTGGGCCGGGGGAACACAACAGACATGCAGTAGAGACATGGACCGCGGTTCGAGCCCCAGAATGCACTGCAGCTGTGGTCAATCCTTCCACTGCAGCTGCAGGTTTCCGTTCAGAACTTACTTTTCATTCACCCCTGCCGTGGTGACCATTCACCACAATTCTGGACCTCCTCCCACCCCGACCTCATGAAGCGTGGTTAGCTTCACCCCGGGCCGTGTTTGACTGTGGTGAACATCTGGATGCGAGCAAACAGACATGCACGACGCTTTCACACACACACACACCCGTGTTTGACTGAAGTTGACTGTGGTGGACATTCACCACGTCACTTCTGAAATCACCCCATGTCTGCAAGTTATTAAGTGGAAACTTAGGTGATGAGGGGGAAATTTAGTGCTACCAGCCTTGGACATTTTTAGGGCCAGATGCCTTGCCATGCTGCTATATGGAGCCCCTTTGTAGGCTTTAGACTATGCTACTGGATTCGAATTAATACAGTCAGGGTTCCTTAGATCTATTCTGGCAGTTCCAAAATGTGTCCCGTCAGTGGTGCTCAGAATGGAGTGTGGTCTTACCTCTTTGTCCACCCAGGTTTGGTCTCTAGCAGCAGGTCACTGGCTTAAATGTTTATTTGGCCTGTTTGCCCTGTTGATTCAAAGGGTACTAGTGGATAAGTTGCCTTGTAAATGGTATGAACAAGTTGAATGGAAGGTTAATCTGCTTGGTTTTTCTGGAGAAATCCTGCTAACTTTAGGTTACAAAGCAGCAAAGAAATTGCTTGTGGTGCAAATATTAGACATAGCCACTCAAGAAGCATCAATGGAGCTCTCAAGATTTAAGTTAGCAGATCATTATCTTCCTGTAAGGAACACTTCTAGTGCCTATGCAACATACCTTGTTAACCTAGTCCATAAAGATCATAGGAGACTGTTTACTAGGGCTAGACTAAATTGTCTGGAATCTGCATTGCTGGATGGGAGATTTACTAAAATTCCCCTAGAACAGCACCTGTGCCCATGTCCTAAAAAGGAAGTGGATACAGTTGCCCACATTTTGTTTAGTTGCCCGTGGTATGAGGAAGCCCGGGCCAAATTATTGTCATCACTTTTACAAAAAAATGTGGGCAGAGTTGGGTCAGATTTGATCCATTTGTTACTTTCAGACAACATGGGTGTCTGGGTGGCCAGTTTCTTGGGTGGCCGGTTACTTGGCCAGTTTTATGGCCAGTTGGCCAGTTTCTTGGTTTCACCCTATAGGAGAAGGGCAATATTGATTAAGCCGGGTATAAGGGGTGATGATACATTAACCCAGGGGTGGGGAACCTTTTCTGGCCTGGGGCCACACTGAATATTAGTACAAGCTCCAAGGGCCACATAGAGGTCGGGGGTGGGAGTGCCTAACAGGTTTATTCAAGAAAAGGAGGGCCCAGATCATGGATCTGTAGCCTGGATCTTTCCCCTACCCTTGTGTGCAGCCCTCCTCTCTGCTCCATTATCATGAGCTCAGTTTTTCAGTGCTTGGGGGCAGAGACTGGATCCAAGGGCCAGATGCAGGAAGTGGAAGGGGGCCACGTAAAAACTTGCCGAGGGCCACATTTGGCCCCTGGGCCTCAGGTTCCCCACCCCTGCATTAGCCCCTTTTAGGGCTATTTATTTTGTTAATTGTGTTTTTTTCTTTTTGTATTACTGTAATGGTTTTTACTTCGACTTTTGTATTTTTCCTCTCTTTGTGGGGTTTGCTTTTGCTATATGTTTTGGCCTATTGTACTTTGTATCCTTGTTGTATTCCCTTTTTGCTATAGCTTGATTGCTAGCAATAAACCTATTACTTACTTGGTTGATGAGCTTAAATGTCTGCATAGGACATAGCAGCAAAAATACACTGCTTCTAGGATTTGTCTAAAAAATAAAAATGCATTAGAATAGCAGCAATGTGGCAATTATTGGCTCGGCAATGTTTAATTATTAGACCAAACCAACACACACAAATCAAAAAATCTTTTCAACAATGAAATTGCAATTTGGAAGGGATGTAAGTTCAAGCTTTTTCAAAGTGACTCATAATTTTGGATGCCTCTGTTTAGGTTTTTTTTAAGAGGCATCATTTACAGATGACAAATGCTCAGGCCTTTTTTCCCTTAAGTGGAATTATTACTGCCTACGGAGTCTACCATCCCACCCTGCCACTTTCGGGCCTGTCCTGTCACCCTCTCTATTGTGCTTGCCAATCTACCAGCCTGGCTGCAACTAGAGTTGCCACCTCTCTCAGAGAAGAAACCCTGACAGTGTTAAGTTACATATATCTGCATGCATTTGGTCCTGTAACTTTCTGCAGATTTAATGGAAAAAGAGAGGGCTACATGGCATAGGGCGTGGGTGCAGAAGCATGGGGTCCAAGTATAGATGGGCAACCATACAGCGCATTCACAAAGAGCCTCCCAGGGCAACCAAAGACGGAACTTCCCCATGGCCGTTGGGTCTGGCTAATGCTGTGCAGCTCCTTCTCCTTGTTTTTATACTGAGTATTTATTTTAACTTTTATATTGTTGTCGTTTTTATATTTTCTTTATATATATATATATATATATATATATATATATATATAATGACAATCCAGCGGCCTGCTCATGCCAACCGCGACGCGCAGCACACAGCAAGAACACACACGCTCAGATGCCCCATGCACAGTACAGCCGTGCAGGTTATGCAACCCACCCCGCATGGCTGTGCTGCAGGTGGGGCATCGCATGCGTGTCTGAGCATGCGCATTCTGGCTGTGCGCTGCGCATCAGGGCCGTCGGTGTAAGCAGGCCACTGGATTGTCCCCACTATGTACTGTTTATGATTGTTGTGAGCCACCCCAAGATGCTTGAGGCAGAAGGGGTGGAGTCCAAGCTTATAAAGTAAATGAATAATAAATAAATATTGCGTGTGCAAAGGCAGAGAAAATCTAAGGTGGTAGTTGACTGACCCTGAGAAATATTGCCTTAATTATGAGCCCTGAGATTATGTTTGAAAACAATGAGAGTTGGTAACCGTATCCACAACAGGCAGTCATTGGGCTTTTCCCTTGGTCCCTCAACCACATAAGTGGCTGGGGCCAGGAGCTCATAGGGGTACACAGGGCAAAGCCACAGAAGACGCTAACCTGTTTTGGGCAGCGTTACCCCATAGTGGGCAGCCGTACCCTGATCATTTTGGATACCTCAGTTTAGGGGACATTTAAGAGGCATAAAGCTGAGATAAAGCGAGATTTGCCCATGAGCTCATCGTATGGCCAGCAGCCACCAGATGTTCACTCCACCCCATGGCGGGCAGCCAGCTGCTATATGCTGCATCCGCTGGGGAAGGCTGGGGATGTAGCATTTAGCAGCATTGCCTAGTGTGGGGTAACACTGCCCAGATCGGGTTAAGGGGCATTGCCCTTGTGGCTGAGCCTGTTCTGTGACACCCCATGGCAAGGTCCACCAGGAGTCTTGAGCAGCAGGTGCATTCTCCATCCCTGTGTGGCCACATCATGACTGGGGGCAGGAGAGTGGGCAGACCAGGTGATGGGGGGTGAGGGTGGACCTGGAGCTGGATGGCTGTGTGTGTGGCCAGCTCCTCGGCTTGCCCTGGGGCATGGCAGGATCTCTGATGGTGGCTGGCCCACCCAGGTTCCCCGCAGGGGGGCAGGTCATGGTGCCTGCTCCTCTCGCCCACCCAAAGTGTGGTGGCTGTGGTTGTCCGCCCCGGGGCAGGCAGGGGGATCAGGCCAACCCTAGTTTGTGTGGCTGCAGCTGCTGCACCCATAAACATGTGGTGTGGAGAGGGAAACCTGACTACACTCCTGAGTCCCCAGGACTACTGCTGCTGCCTGTCTTGCTCTGCAGCTGGTTCCTCACACTAGCTCCTGTGGGAACTAGCAGGAGCCAGCAGCAGTGCAAGGCAGACAGAAGCAGCAGTGAAGACTCAGGCGTGTACTCAAGTCTTCCTCTCCACCACTCCCTCTCCCATTATCTCTCACACTTTTAAAAAGGAAAGAAAAGCATAAAAGGGAGGGGGGAGGAGTGAGTGAGTGAGAGAGAGAGAGAGGAGAGAGAGAGAGAGAACAAGGCATAAAAATAAAGAGTAAGGGAAAAGACTGAAAATGAAATAAAGCCAGAGAAAAAGAAAGACAGGAGAGAAAAGGAAATTAAAAGAAACTTCACAGAGGCAGACTGAGATAAAGCGAGAAAGACGGGGGGAAATGAGAGAGAGAGAGAAAGCAGAAAGGAAAAATTGTGTGTGCATTTGTACGGTACACATACAATTTTTCCTTTCTTCTTTCTTCCTCTCTCTCATTTCCCCTCTTGAGTTTTCTGTGCAGTGTGCTCCTGTTGAAGAGACCTACCTCTTTTTGATTTTCAGATGTTGGCAGGTATGGACTAGTCAGCTTAAAACAGAGCGCATGCTGAAGTGGTTAAAGAGGACACATGCCTAGAAGCTCTTTGGTACAGCCTAAGACTGTTTTTACACATCTAGATAAGAAGAGTTGAGGAAAAGGTTTTACTCTGAATACTGGGCCCATCTGAAATTGAGATTTCTTATTATCATTGAATTCTACTCTGTGAATCACTTACAGATCTGTGGACCCCAAAATAATTCATAGTTTATTTAAGAATCAAACAAGCCGAGGCAATTCCCATAAAAATTTGTTAGAAAAAAAATCTTGAGGCAGTACCGACCAAAAGAACAAGAAAACTCCCAGAGTGGGGTGAAACATATTGCAGCGCATTGTTTTCTAGTCCCCATGCACATGGAGAGAAAGATCCCAAATGAGATTAAATTATTACTTTACTGGCCCTTCCAACCATCTGCTTTATATATAATCAGACTTGATTTTGTTAAGCACTTCAGTACATGTGACACGTTGCCCTCTGGTGGCTGTTCAACAAAGGTTTATGAGTGTTTAGGGACCACTGGATTGGCACCCGGACAATGAGCCTGATCCCGTGTCCACCAGTCCACCTAAAACATACAGGCTTCATACACACAAGATGCTAAGTCTGCAGAAAATCCTTTCCTTGTGCTTTTTTTAAAAATCTGGTGAAAAGGTTAGATCTCAGGATGCAGCGGGTTTAATGCACATTTAATTTAAAAAAACGTTAACTCAGAAACCAAGGTTTAACAATTGTGCTTACTTCTCTCACGTACATTTTCGTAATGAGTGAAGGGATTAATCCTGCTGTCAGTCTGCCTGCAGCAAATAGTAGAGACAGGAGAAGAGTCTGGTGTGAATGCAACCATAGACTTCTAGGTGAGACGGCAGAGCCATCTTCCTTCCACCTCCTGATAGGAAGTTATTTATCTAAACTTATATCCCACCCTTCCCTTAAGGCACAGGGCAGGTTACAATATAAAAACCACATAAAAATAAAAGTACATAAAATATATAGAAATCCCCTAGAAACCCCCACCTTTACCCTTAGCCCTGCCTGCCAAATGCACAGCCAAAAAGAGAAGTCTTATGTTGCCTCTGGAAAATGCCCAAGCTCAGACTTTGATGAACCTTCAGTTAAAGGGAGATCCACGATTCTGGGACAGCAACCAAGAACACGTCTTTGCTTGCCCTTGCTGTAAGAATCTTATGGGCAGATGGTACCTACAAGAGGGTATTCTCGGTGAACCACAGGGAATGAGATGGAGCACAGCGGGGGAGACCATCTTTCAGCTATGTGGCGCCCAGGCCATTTAGGGCTTTAAAGGTCAAAACTAACCCCTTGAATTGTGCCCAGAAATCTGTTGGGAGCCAGTGCAGACAGACACTGAAGTACAGGTGTAATGTGCTCATGGTGACCCACACCCGAAAGGAGCTGGGCCACTGCATTCTGCACCAACTGCAGCTTCCGAACAGCTACCCCATGTAAAAGGCATTGTAGTAATCTAGCCTCCAGGTTAGAAGTTATTTTCCCCCAACCAACTTGACTAATAGCCATTTATGGACCTCTCCTCTAAGTGGTTTTGTGGCTATGCTTGACTACTACTCTTTCTTTATTATTATTAATTATTATTATTATTAATTATTATAAGCATTTGTATAGCGCCAGCTGTGTACCTGGCGCTTTACAGAACAATAAGATAGACACGGTCCCTGCCTACGGTTTACAATCTAATAGACATGGAGGGGGGAGACAAGGAGAGGGGACATAGGGAGAAACAAGGAATAAATAACATTCAAGCGGATGCGAAGTCTCAGGTGCACGTACTTGGCTTGGTTGCAGTAAGGCAGGAGTCTGCGGGGAGGGTAGACAGTAAGTATTGAAAGCTCTAATAGGCGTCAGGAAAGGCGGCGAGGAAGAGGTGGGTTTTGAGGAGGGATTTGGAGGTGTGGAGGGAGGGGGCAAGGCGGATGTGGGCAGGGAGGGAGTTCCAGGCATGGGGGGCAGCAAGGGAGAAGGGATGAAGGCAGTTAGGGGAGCAGGGGAGACGAGGGGGAGCGAGGAAGGGGACAGAGGGGGAGCGGAGAGTGTGTGCACAAGGCCGGCCTTAGAAATTGCGGGACCCTGGGCAAACACAAAATGCAGAGCCCCCTCAGCTCCACGTGCTTTCCACAGCCTTCCCACTTTCCCATGGCTCCTCCCACTTTCCTGTGGCCCCTCCCATTTTCCAAGGCCCTGCCCACTTCCATTTACCAATTAGAGAATTGTCATAGAAGTTATTTTTAACTTTTCTGTACAATGTGCTCCAAATAACATATAAATCTGGTTTAGATGAAAGGGAGTCCAGGACACATATGATTAAAAGGCAAAGACTCTTATTTAAAACACAGGAGGGCATGCACACAACGGATAGGGACAGATTATCCATGGCCTGAACCCTCCTTCTCTGGAGCATATTCTTATTACACTCCCAACACAGGCGTTCAAACATAGATCCAGCTGATCAAACATAAGTCAAACAACTCCCACACAGTCACAGCACCCCCATGAAAGCAGGGAAGAGGAACTGAACCTCAGGCCCAGAGCAGCCAAACACAGCTCCCAGCAAGACTTTCAGTGTGACCCCTTTCCAGTTCTTGGATTTAAGGGTCTCAAGCACCAAAGCGCTAAAAACCCAGTTAAACGTATCAAACACGAAACAACTCCCCCACGACCACAGCACCCCCAGCCCCTTCCCAAACCATCCCCTAAATGGCCCCACTCTACTCCCAACGCCCCACAGCTAGCAGCACAAATGAGCTCATATCAAGAAAGAGGAGGAAGAGGTATTGACCGGGTGGCCCTTACCTCAGCTGCTGCTGGGCCTGGGTCTTCTGGGAGCCGGGCTGGAGGCTGGCAGGCTTAGGTTGCTAAGCAGGAGGGGACAGCAGGAACGTTCTGCTGGACCTCTCCTTGGGCAGGGGG
>QEPC01008826.1:1440540-1464748 GCA_003113815.1 Sphenodon punctatus
GGGCTGAGTGGATGACCCTAGCAGTGGAGTTTTGGATGGAGATAAGGGGGGACAGGTGAGAGCGGGGGAGGCCAGCAAGGAGGAGGTTGCAGTAGTCAAGGTGAAAAATGACCATGGCGTGAACAAGGGTTTTGGCGGAGGAGACAGAGAGAAAGGGGTGAATCCGAGCAATGTTATGGAGGGCAAAGTGCCAAGATTTGGCAACAGAGTTGATGTAAGGTTTAAAGGAAAGGTGAGTATCGAAGATGAAGCCCAAGCTACGGGCTTGGGGAATGGGATGGATGGTGACCCCATCGATAAGGATGGACAGGGAAAAGGGAGAGGAAGGGTAGGGAGGAAAGATAAGAAGTTCAGTCTTAGCCATGTTAAGCTTGAGCTGGCGTTGGGACATCCAGGCAGAGATATCAGGGAGACAGTTGATGAGGCGAGCTTGGACAGAAGGGGAGAGAGAGGGGGTGGAGAGATAGAGTTGAGTGTCATCAGCATAGAGGTGATATTGGAAGCCGTGCGATTGCCCTTTGATTGGAGTTGGGCATACACAGGGAGGAGACTGTTGGGCTTTGTTGACTTTCTCCTAACCCCCTTCTCTTTATTACTTGGAACAGAGTATCCTTGGTGATCCCACCATGCCAGAAATCTCGCTATGCCACCTACTTCGACGTGGCAGTCCTGCGCTGCCTGCTGCAACCACATTGGTCTGAGGAGGGCACTCAGTGGTCCCTGATGTATTACCTCCAGAGGCTGCGCCATATGTTAGAGGAGAAGCCAGAGAAGCCCCCGGAGCCAGAGATCACACAGCTGCCAAGGCCACGAAGCAGCTCCATGGTAGCTGCAGCACCTTCTCTGGTGAACACCCACAAAACCCAGGTAAGAGAAGACATCTTATAAAAATCCGGGTGCATTTTGCACTACTGGTTTGATTAACAACTCATCATTTTGGTATTAATTATAACATGAACAGAGAGGGAGTCACTTGGGAGGGGTCCGCTTTTATACGAGGCACTGAAAAGCGCCTCCTGAGTCCCATATTTAGAGAAAAGCCATGTGGAGAGTGCTTACATGCTCCCGACGCTGCCAGAAGTGATGTGCTCCCTGTTGTAATGGGGAGCACGTCACTTCCGTCAGCACGGGGAGCATGGAAACACTCCCCGCGTGGCTTTTCTTTCAACACGGGACTGAGGAGGCGCTTTTCAGCACCTCGTATAAAAGCGGCCTAAGAGTCCCATATTTAGAGAAAAGCCATGTGGAGAGTGCTTACATGCTCCCGACGCTACCAGAAGTGATGTGCTCCCTGTTGTAATGGGGAGCACGTCACTTCCGTCAGCACGGGGAGCATGGAAACACTCCCCGCGCGGCTTTTCTTTCAACACGGGACTGAGGAGGCGCTTTTCAGCACCTCGTATAAAAGCGGCCTAAGAGTTCTTTCAGACCCATAGCCAGACTGACAGAAGAGGAGGGCCAAAAGATCTAAATGTGAGGGGCAAGTATTACAGTATCTGTGTATCGCTTCACAATAATGCAACAGAGAGAGGGAGTGGTTGCTGTGTTGGTCCCAAATGTAAGAGTTGGAGAAAAAATATTCATATGAAATCTGTTATTGGGCCAACTTTTTTTGGTCAGAATGTGCAAGCTTTTGTGCCTTAAAGGGCCCTTCTGCATGCATATCTAGTTCTGACTTCTTACATGCCCGAGGAAGGAAGGGACTTTGGGGGCCTGAAAGCTTGCATACTCTCACCAACAAAAGTTGGTCTAGTAAAAGATTGCGGGGCTGATCCCATGCCCCGCGCACGCAGCCACACACATGCAAATGTGTGCAGCCAAGTGGTTTATGCAGACGCCATAGCCCCTGTGCCAGGGGTGCGCAGTTCCCTGTGCTGTGCGGCATAGGATTGGCTCCACCATCTAAATTACTTTGTCTCAATAAGGCAACAGGTGTTTTGTTGTCTTGCTAAAAATATCAACGTATTTAACATATTTGAAAACAGACAAAAATATGAGGTGTCAGTGGTACCTCAGTGCATTCTGCACACCTCTCCAGCTTCAACGATTGCTTGACTGAATTTAATTGAGTTGATTTAATTAATTGATTAGATTAGATTAAATTAACTGCTTGACTGGGCACAGAATCAGGCAGCCAGTGAAGCTGCTGTCAATTGCTTCTGCACTAAAGTATTCCCTATACAGTCTATTGTCAGTCTTGTTCACATGTCCATATAGTCCTTGCACCCAAACCCTTTGTTTTATGCAATTTATGAGTGGCTTCTTAGCAGAGGCTGGAGGTTGGGGAATAAGCGTATTAACAAATGTGACAGTGGCCTGCTTAAGCCTGCTTGAAACCACTTCGGCCCGTGGGCCACCATCATGTTTGTTGGGGGTCATCCAGATGTTTGGCCTGAAGTTTCTCTGAGCGTGTCGATGGCTAGCCTGGGCTGTAACCCCAGAGACCTTTTCTATTATTAAACCTCCCTATGGCGTTTAATGGAGAATTATATTTCTGTCCTAGAATTATACAGCATGGTTCAAAAAAGGCGACCGAGAAAGGTTATCATTACGCATTCAAGTCTGTAGTAGCGTAGAGTAATTTCCATAGAGACTGCTAGTTCTGACTTTATAGAATGTGATAGGATTTCTCCATAAATTATATTAACAGGTGGGTAGTTGTACACCCAGACTCGGGTAACTTAATCTTTCTGTGCACAGAGATTTTATAGCCACTCAGTATTAGACATCATTAATATCAAGCTCTGGAATGTGGGCGTCCTAAAACATAAGGATACATTCTTGCATGTTGTTTCTATAATGCAGTGTTTTCATATGCTGCCACCCTGCAGCTGCTCTAAACATGCCTTCTGTGCATGAAACGTTTGTGCAGCTAATGTAATGATGTTGTTCAAAGCTTCTCAGCTCATGGGTAGCTGAGTATGTTTTGTTTTTTGCAGTCAAACAACAGCAAAGGGTCACAACTGTAGCAAGAATAGCAAACAAAACTGAAAACGACTGTACCAAACAACAAGAAAAGAAACCTCCAAATAAACAAACAGTGAAAGTATAAACTATATAATATACATAATATGTAAAGGAACAATGAGAAATAAATAGTCTATATAATGTATAAATCCTAAGTGAAACCCAAACCAATAATGATATCCAATGCGTTTTGAGCCATGCTGGGGTACTCTGAATGAGTATATAATTGCATCAAATAAGTGTAAGAATGGCATAATGAAAAAACAATCAGGGAAATCTTTGTAAACCTTAGAAACACAATCTGTGTTGCAACTCAATCAAGTCTTCATTGAGACAGCACAGTATAGTGCATTGTATTGTAAAGCTTTCCTCACTCCATATACATCTTTTGGCTAAATATCTAGACACTAAATTTTTTAAGGCAAGGACAACACCTTCCTATATACTGGCACAAGCGCTAACAGCAGTTTTTGTGAGAGAGTCTGTGTTCTGGCTGGATAATATCTCCTATTTTGCCGTACCACAAGCAAAAGCAATGAGACACAGACAGAGCCTTTCTGACCAAATACCCTGTAGCCTAGAGGAAGGTACGTTAAGGCCCTTTTTACATGAGATGCGCTCAGTCACATGGGTGTGAGTGGGTCCTTCCTATGTGAGTTCCACGGCGGCTGGGCGTGCGTGTGCACTTCCACAAAACACACATGCCCACCCACCTCCATCCATTGCCCATGCATGGAGCAATTGGCCAAAATAGTAATTGCTCCGTGTGTGGGATGCAGGGAGGGTTGGTGTGCTCCCGTGTACAGCACCGCCCACACTGCCGTGCACACAGCCATCCTTCCGCAGCCATGGCCCGTGTAAAAAGGACCTAAGCTGGAGCCAAGAGACCTGGATTCATTCCCCTAAGCATCATAAAACTTAATGACCTTACACCTCCATCCATTGCCCATGCATGGAGCAATTGGCCAAAATAGTCATTGCTCCGTGTGTGGGATGCAGGGAGGGTTGGTGTGCTCCCGTGTACAGCACCGCCCACACTGCCGTGCACACAGCCATCCTTCTGCAGCCATGGCCCGTGTAAAAAGGACCTAAGCTGGAGCCAAGAGACCTGGATTCATTCCCCTAAGCATCATAAAACTTAATGACCTTACACCTCAGAGCTACAGGGTAGTTGGGCATCAATAAACTATTTCAGTTTATATCCTGCCTTCCCTGAAGGCTCAGGGAAAATAAAAAAAGCATATATACAAGAGCATGCATAAGAAATGCATAAGAGAACATGCATAAAACCAATTTTAAAAACCCAAACTTAAAAAAATAAAATAATTAAGAAACCCAAAACATTTAAAATAGCATTTCAGATTCTATTCCTGCCTGCCAAACACCTGGCCAAACAAATTCCTACATTGCCTCCAGAAAATTCTCACACCATTGGAAAGGCTACACATAGTCACATCTGGCAATGTCAGGAGAAGTATCCTCCAGGTTTCTAATGTGGCAGAACCAAGGTTTCTACATACACCCCTAGACTTTCCAGAGTTACAGTGTCAAATATATGTGTTTTTCCAATCACTAATTGACATTTCTGTCCTGGAGTCATTGAGAGAAACAGGATGTATAATCTCCATTATTCCGCAGCTGTTCAGCACTGGCAAAGGATGTGTTTTGTCTCCATCTAGTGGCTGGTCCACATATAACCTTGAAGTGGCAGGCCCCTCAATGTGGAATTCGTTCCCTCCAGATATTTGTCTTAGTTCCTCCCTCCTTATCATTATAAATCATGTGAAGACATTTTTATTCTCTGGGTGCTTTTAGAGGATCCACTGCTGGCTCCCCTTAGCATATCTTTTACTTCTTTTCTTACTTCCCTCCTTTTACCTGTTTTAAATGGAGTTTATGTTATTCTATTGTCTCATATTTTATAGTATTTTGTGAAGGCCCTGGGTGCCATTTGGCAGGGGATGAGGGGTGATATATAAATAAAATTTATTATTAATTATTATTATACAGAAATCATGCCTGTTGATCAAGTGGTAAAAGACTGAGGACTTGAGTTCTCACAAGCAAGCATTACTCTGGAGTAGCTAGCTACCTCCCTTCACCTCTGTTCCCATGGGAAATCAGGGGTTAAAGATCTCTTCCCTTCCCATGATATCCCTGCTTGGGAACTTTCAGGGAGTTGCAATCAGGAGGAGCAGAAGTAACAAGCAGAGTCACTGAAGCACTGACACTGTAAGTAGGAAATGCTGAGGTTTTCTGAGACAGCAGAGGACTCAGAATGTGAGGTAATTACCTCCATCTAGTACAGAGAAGCAAACCCCCTTCCCACTTTAATTCCACTTGTTTGGAGATGTACGTATCTTCTCTTTATCCTCACTTTAATACACACACACACCTGTACATACCCCACTTATGGGAATGCTGGGAAGACTCACATGAAGATACTTACCACCCCAAAACTGAACTTGAGAACAAGTCCTGAGAGAAGGTCTGGAAGTTCAAAATTCTAATGACACCCATTTAGGGGTGGAGGAGGTCTCTATGTTTCTATTTCCATATTTTTAAAAATTGTTTAAGAGAACATTCTTTTAAGCAGATTTAGTAGTTCAAAATCCATTGTGATCTCTTAATTACAGTGTGGCATGCAACCAAATATAGGCATTCTGCATTCCAATAACAATATGCCCACATACAATGGGGAACTAATATCAGTTCCTTTTCTAAAGACCAGGGTTGTAGCTAAGTTGGAATGGGCCCTAGTGCAGAAGATAGAATCCCACGCTCCCTGGCATCATCACCACTGCCCTTCCAGCAGCAGAGAATGCAGCTGCACCACTGAGTATGCCCTGCCCCCCCAGGGCCCCAATGCAGCAGCACCACCAGTCCCAATTACAGATGTGCCCTTCATAAAGAAGGAGCCTGAGATGGGACATGCAAGTCATTTTTACTGAGGTCATTGATGTCATTTACTTAGGTCTCCTGACGAAATAATAAAACTGTAGATAAAATTATTAATCTCAGGTGATCTGAAGTCAATTTAATTCTAAAATATAATGGTGGGATTGGGACCAGTCAAATTAATAGTATGCTTTCTTGGAACCCACATTTGATGACAGTGGATATTTTTACAAATATCTTTTTAGTGACAGATGATAAAGTACAACTTAATTATCAATGCCAACATATGAAAATATATCCAATCATGTGCGCGTATATAAACACTTTATCATCTACAGACATTGGGTGTTTTTACACACACATTTCTCCTGCATGTTTGCTCTTACTTCCTGAACTTTTTGTGTGTCTAAATCACTCACCCAGATCTTAAACATCCGGCTCTTTGAACTTCTGCATAGAACTTCTCNGGCTCTTTGAACTTCTGCATATCCCAGAACTTTTGTGTGTAAAAAGTTCTCCTGGTAAACTGCTTTGCTGTAGGCAGCTGTGGTCACTTGGTTTCCATGGCAGCCTGTCACGTCTACAGCTGCGGCTACTTTAGGCTGCCTCAGGGCAGTGTGTGTGTGAGGAATGCATCCAGGAACTGCCTCAGGGCAGTGTGTGTGTGAAGAATGAATCCGGAACTTACTTGTGGACTTGTAAACCCAGAAGATTGAAAAATCCAGAACTTTAAGGTGTGTGTACTAAAAATGCCCAGTGTTCAATTAAGCCATGCCCCTTTTCATACCAGAGAGTCCCATACAAGCTTAATTTTAATATTCAAAGAAAGTTCTTCATCTTTCAGGCTTATAAGTGGACATTTTTGTTGCTTAGTGGGACCCATGTGAATGTGCTTCTTGTCTTTTGGGGGGAATGAAGGATCTCACAATGAAATGCAATGAGGAAGAAAAATCTCTGAGCACTGAAGCTTTTTCCAAAGTGTCACTGACTAACCTGCGCAGACCAGCAGTTCCGGACCTCTCCACAGACCTGGGCATGAACATTTTTAAGAAGGTGGGTAGACTACGAAAGCATTCTGTTTGAGCTGCGATCTGTTGCCAAGGCAAAGAAGATGTGGTTATTATAAGCCTTAACTTGCTTTGTCTTTAGGATTAGTGTGGTAACCATGTCTTCAGAGCTACCGCTGTTTTTCTTCTATAAGAAATGCTGCCTGTCTGTGCATGGTATATACCAATCCTCAGCTGGTACAAGCTGGCATAAGTCCATTGATGTCTAGATGCCGCCAGAAACATGCATCCAGCTCCACCCGTAGATATTTCTAGTCTGCTCGGACTTCCCTGCCCCCATACACAACCACGCATCCCCAAGACCCTGGGCACCCACCTTTCCCTCCACAGGAGCCCCCAATCCACCATCTATATCCCCACCCTCAGCACAGACTCAGGTCACATTCAGACAAATAGTTAATTTAATATAGTTGGGCCTTACTTCTCTTTTACACCTGAGATGTTTACACAAACAGAGCATTAAGCTGAAATTTCCAAAATTAGGAAGAAAATTCTGTACTCCTGAGAAATCAGGTGTATGTACTCCCTTTCTCGTTATATTTCAAAGTAACTGTTTGTGTGAACACTTATCAGTATAAGGGCAATGATCTATTATTACATCTCAACTAGTGGGGAAACTGATTTTATACAACTTCAGTTAATCGGTTTGCCTAAATGCTACAAAAGGAAAATAGTAATTTATTTTAATTCATTCAATCAAAGTATTTACTTTGGTTTACATTGTTCATCTGAACTCTACTGAAATAGAGCAGTTACTTCAATTCAGTCAAAGTGGTCACTTCATTCACCTCTGTCAATTGGATCATGGCCTTACTTGCGAAGCTGCTGGTCCCCCACTGAGCCAGAGCAGCGATTCCACTGTTTTAATTGGAGACCCAGACCCTACTCCAGCTTCCTGTCTGTAGTTGAGCAGCTGTGTGTGCATTTGCTGGCAGCAGATTCAATTCGTGACAGCTCCAATCCTTTCTAGGAAGGATGCTTTGTTATTGGTGTCGGTAGCCACCCATCATCAGTCACAATGCATGTTTCCTGGAAGGAGGTGAAGTCAGTCACTTATACGTCTTCCAGGTTCTGTGGCAGAACTGGGGAAGTTGGAATAGGGGCTTTATGCTACAGCAGCACCTGTAAATTGTGGGGAGAGGGATGTCCTCCCCTCCCACAAAGCAAGGGGCCCCGTCTCACGGGCCCAATTCAAGGTGCTGGTTTTAACCTATAAAACTCTAAAGGACCTGGGCCCAGCCTATCTGACGGGCCGCCTCACTTCTCGCATCTCCCTTGCGGTTGTCGAGGGGTGCTCTCCTGGACGTTCCCTGCTATGGATTGGTGGGGACCAACAGCCGGATGTTCTCGGCAGCCGCGCCATGTGTTGTGGAATTTGCTCCCAGTGGGCGTCCTCCTCAGCCCAAATCTTCTCACCTTCCGGTGCCAATGTAAGGCATGACTCTTCCACCAGGCTTTTGGTGATGGGGAGGGGTTTGGGATGTAGGGGTGGGTGGGCTCTTTTTGGGGGGGTTTGTGCACTATAATGGTTTTTTATCATTTTCTACTATTCTTATTGTTGTATTTTTGTATATTCAGATTTATTATATTTTGATAGGATTTTATTGTTGTAAGCTTTCTAGGGTGGGATAAAAATTAATAAATAAAATAATAATAATCCTCCCCCAATGATGTACCTGCAAAGGGCAGCATCTCACCCACCTACCCCAAAATAGTGTTGATGACAGTTAAAATTATGATATCATCAGATAATTACATAAGAGATGGGGAAAGATAATAAACATAGAAGAAAAATTTTAGCCATGAGATAAGGAGTGTCTTTACATGTTCTCTAAATGGCAGAGAGGTGAGAAAAGGCAGAGATAAGCAGAGACAGTTCTACACTCTAGCACTCATCACAGCAGCAAAGGTACGGCCTCCGGGCCACCCCAAAGGTCAGCAGTGAAATCCTGTTGCTACCTGAGTGCAATTAGGTGGACTGCAGTGGAGAGTTCAGATTCTCCATATGTTTTTCTGTCACCTCTTTCTGCCTTTTCTTAACTGCAGTGCAGCTCACAGTGGTTTGTGCTGGGCTCTCACTATCCTCCATTCCTTCTGCAGTTCAAGAGCCGCAAAGAGGACCGAGAACGGGAGCGCAAGGGCTCTATCCCTTTTCACCACACAGGCAAGAAACGGCAACGAAGGATGGGGGTGCCCTTCTTACTCCACGAGGACCATTTGGATGTGTCGCCCACTCGCAGTACCTTCTCCTTCGGCAGCTTCTCAGGGATTGGAGAGGACAAGCGTGGCATTGAGAAAGGAGGATGGCAAACCACCATCTTAGGTGACTGGTGGGGAAGCATTTATACCAGGATCCCAGAGTTTGATGAATTCTTCTGCCCCTGTCAGGGTGGAAATGGAGATTCCCTTTTTCTCTTATTTATTGTTGTTGTTAATAATAAATAATAATAAAATAATAAATGAAATAATAATAATAATATACTCCACCTAGAAATGGCTCAGGGCACCTTACAATATATATATATATATATATATATATATATATATATATATAAATAATTCTTTCATAAAATGCATATAAAATAAATTCCACTCCTCATGCCCAATCATTCCATCCCACTCACTCCCACTCCTCCCTCTGTCACTTTAAGGAGTCTCCTTTCCCCTCCCCATGTCTAGTCCCCCCTTCTCTCCTCCTTCATACGCACTGAAAAGCCATCTTCCATTGATTGACCTGAATAAAAGGATAACATGCACTTTTCAGCAGCTGTATAGTATCTAAGCCTACCTATATGGCTATAGTTTCTATGTCTATGCGAATCTTAAAGTTAGGATAGCTGCTGGCCTTGAATGACTGTCTTTAGGTCTATTGTTGATGCTTAGAGGGGTCAAGATGGGGAATACTTCTCCCGCAGATTTTAAGCATATCCTCTTACACTTCTCAGTCTCCCTTAGTTGTACCTAGTACCTTCAGTGAACCAGTGTGGGGGGCACTGCTAAGGGTCCTGAGGGAGTGCTGTAAGGTGGGCTGTGTATCCTCCCTAACTTTGAACACTCACATATCACCTAGATCAACTGGCTTCTGGGAACTCAGTAGGACTGGTAGTAAATATTTCATTGAATGCCTTTCTTTGGTCTAAATCCCAAAGCCCCTATGTAATCCAATGATCAGAGTATGGTACACATCCCTGTCGTGTCTAGCCTACAGAAGATGAGGGGACCACAAGCTAGCGCTATAGATGAATGTGTAGAAACTCATGCTTTTGCAGTGTGGTCCCCGGTCAGCCAAGATGATAGCCATCACATGTAATCATAGCATCAGGGGAATCTTCACTTGAATAAAAACCAAGGTAGGATCTCACAATTTGTGTCTGCTTCATGAAGGCCTTTGAGATGTAGATTCCTGCCAATCACAGCTAAACCCTTTCTTCTTTCAAATTCTGCTTCTTGTTGTAAACCGCCCCGAGCTGCATTGCAGGATGGGGCGGTATAAAAATCTATTAAAATAAATAAATAAATAAATAAATAAATTCTAATGTTGTTCTTTCAAATAAATTTGAATTTCTTGCATTCGCTCTAGGAAAGTTCACAAGACGGGGGAGTTCGGACACAGCCACCGAGATGGAGAGCCTGAGTGCTAGACATTCCCACTCCCATCATACACTGGTCACTGACTTGCCGGATCACTCCAACAGCCATGGTGAGAATATGGTCAAAGAAGGTGAGCAAAGGTCTCACTGAAGTGTGGGTTTAAGGAGACTAAGAGAGGTTTTTCCCCCGAAACTATAATGCAGCTACACAACTGAACCCTCTATTTTTTCCATACAATTTAGTGTACTTTTTTCCTACCTAGGATTTTCATAATTATGGGCCTGAGCCAAGATACACATGCGCACCATGCACAAAGCATGTATGCCATGCACCCGCCCAGTGCATACATATTGTGTACCCGATGCACATGTTGTGTGCATGGTGCACACAAGTACTGTATGCATGTGCACTTGTGTTGGCTCTGATATCTTTATCTGCTACCTTTAAAAGATATGCAGTCCCTTGTAATGTTGAATGCAGCATCTGTTTGCTCGTGCGCAGAAACACCATACAAAGGTTTAAGGCAGGAGGCTAAGTGGGGGAGGGGGGGGAGGGTTTATGCATTTGAAACTAGAATGGAAATTAAGATGGGCTAATTATAAATGCCCTTATCACTATGTGGCCAGACCATTAGAGCAGATTCCACACTGTCTTCCATATGGATGCAAGGGAGCTGGCTAATTCCATTGTGGATAAAGGTAAACCACATCTCCACGTATGTCCTTTTGGGACAGGTTAGCACAGCTGTAGAAACCAATCTGCACAAATACTTACGCATTCTTTAGCATATACGTTATTATGCCTGCCACCTACACAGGAGTATCCGCTCCTACCCTGCACACCCATGCAGAGCAGAGCAGAGCCCCGTATTTCACTGAACAAGCAATCATATCAGATAAAGAATAGGAGCAGATGCACGAGACGCTCAGAGTGGCTGTTGTGTATAAACCTGGGTATAGCTTCCATCCTCTGTGTTTACACGTCAGGAAAATCTCTCCTCCTTACCATTATTATTAGTAGTAATTTTGTAGAGCCCCCCTCTTGCCAAATGGCACTCAGAGTGTTTTACAAGTCATATAATTAAGCATTTATATAGCACTTTCATAGGGTAAAAACACACAACCCACCTCGAGGCGGAAAATCCCTGGTGACACAATCCAGTTCAGGTCATCAATGTGACCATGACCAGATGGTTCACATTTCCTGTACCTCAAGCCATTTGTTTCCCCAAAGAGATTCAGCTCCACCATTCAATCGGGGCCCTCCCGGTATCCCACAGAAATCCTCTCACTCTCATCAGGGCAGGGATGAGGGAAAATGGCAGGGAAGGACCAGCCTCCATTAGTAACAACCCTACTTCTGGCAGTGCACAAACATCCAGAAGAGTTGCAGCCTCATTCAGATCCCTCTCTCTCATCTCCTCTGGGGCTCCCACCCTTCCATGCTGCTGAACTTTGGACTGTAGCAGGTTGGCGTGGTGTCTGCTCTCTGTTGTGCATATGTGGCACTCCATTGTGCACCTGTGCCACCCTCTGAGCACATAGCCATCCTCGCAGGATGGGTTTGACAGTTCTCTCTGTACATCAGGCCTTCACCCAAATGTCAGTAAGGGCCAGAGTATCCATCACCCCCCAGATTCTCTGGGCCTTGTACTCCAGGCAGCCACAGCACCCACAGACAAAAGCAAAAGCCATTTGGCTTTCCCTAGCAAACAACCCGCAGCAATAGCTTTCGATTAGAGAATGAGTCCCTCATGCTCATCGAAAGCAAAAACAGTTACTTTCAAAAGGTAAGGAAATATATGAGTTGCCTTTAACCAATGGGGCAGCATAGATCCCACATAGGGCTGAAACTTGCTTCTCAGATTCTTGCTTTTTTCGACAAGAATCAGGGTTCTTGGCTTGTTCTTGCAAATGAGAATGAGCTGAGAATTACCCTGACTCTTGCCGAAAAAAGGAAGAATCTCCCCCTCCCCCACATTTGTTAAAAAAACAAAAACCCTTTTACTCACCTGGCTGTCTCTCTCCAAGTCCGAGGATTCTCCGGGACTTCCCTGTGCCCTCTCTGCGGGAGCAGATGAGGAGGCGAGTTCGCTGACGAGGCAGCCACCTCACCGCGAACAATTTAAAAAAAAAAAAAACACACACAGAAAAGGGCTGTGCATGCACAGGAACTGCTGCCATGACCATTTGCATACAGGCAGAGTTTCCTTCAGTTTTCTTGATACTCCCGAGAACTCGCAACGTTACCAAGATCTTGTCGAGATCTCAGTCATTTTTCTCTATTCTCACAAGAATCTTGTAAGAATTGGAACGATTCTCAATTCAGCTATACTCCCACATATATTCCGTGTCCAGTGACCTTCACTGTCTTGGCCTTGCAGATCCCCACACCTGCCCATTTCTTAAAGATCCCCCCACCATATGTCCATGTGATAACAGCTGTAACATTTTTAGATGACTTGGCACATGCATTGACGTGGCTGTTACATGCATTAGCAGTGCCAATGCAAAACAAATAAACCTTTTTAACCATGATAGACAGTAGGTGGGTGCACAGCCAGTCCTGTGATGACACATGGCCAACAGTGAACAGTACTTGCTCATGTGTGGTGCACAACCAGTCCTAGATAGGAAGCTACTCAGCTTTGTAAAACATTTGGCACTTGTTCTGATGACTTCACGGATACGTGTAACACAGCCATGCATCCCAAGAGCTTCACACTGAACGTTATGGCACCCCAGGTCTTCATGACCACTGCTCATGCTCAGTATAAGATACAAGCCATCCAACAGAACCAAACCATCTCCTGTCATTGGCTAGATGAGATTGCAAGACAAAGACAGGCTCTCACTCAATCTGTGGCCACAGCAGTGGGGCACACCACAACACAGCACCATCAACCTGCCTTCGTCTGGTGACAACTGGCCAAGCCGGGGAGGACTGAAGCCCTGAAAAGGGAGTTGTGCCTGGTTCATGGATGTGCTGGCTGGGTGGTCCAGGAAGAACCATGATGTCCACATCTTCCATCAGTACCCTTTCTCTGGGCGCATGTACACCAGGGACTTTGGACCCAATACGGAAATCTGTATCAAGGGATGACTCATATGGCCTGTTGTTCTGCGGGACCCTGCCTACCCACTGAAGCCCTGGTTTATGAAGGTCTACAACTTTGCCCACACCCCAGAGCAAAAGTACTTTAACCAGCAGCTGAGCTCCACTCACTCTATTCTGGACACGACTTTAGGGCTTTTGAAGCAGCGCTGGAGATCAGTAGCAGCTAGGATTCCATTTGGAGACCTCTCCCTTGCTCACCACTACCACCTGTGTTCACAACATCTGTGAGAGCGATGGGCCCTCATTGGAGACCCCCCCCCACCTCAGTTAGCTCCGGCAGACAAGCCAGTGCCACTGTTCTGTGACCAGCTGAACAGAGTGGAGCAGCGCATAGCCAGAGAGATCAGGGATGCCTTGTGCCAGCACATGAACCTCATTGCTGGCACAAACACCCAGTCTTAAGAGATAGTTTACTGATCATAAATAAAGCCTTTAAAAATGTTCAGTAAAGCTACCCAGTCGGGCCTCAGCAGCCAAGGCCTTGCGTTGTGTGATGTTCTGCTGCATAAGCCACACGTGCTTCCGGATCTCATCTGCCTGCCACGTAGTCTCTCTGAGAAGCTCCCTCGCCAAATCCTCCCTTCACCACTGACAGTGAACCTACAGGTCCTGGTTCTGCTGGGCGTATCATGCTAGCGGTTCTGTCTGTGCCTAGTTGTGGTGGCAGACCTGTAGCAAGGCAACAAAGAAAGTCATTAGTTCATCCCACCCCACCCTGCCCTAGTGTTTCAGCCCCTGCTGCCCTTCTCTCACAATGTAATGGTCACCCTTCCTTCCCTCCACCTGCAGTATAGGAAGCAGGAATGAATAAGCTGGGATGGGGTTGCTCCTGAGGAAGTTGCTGCAGTGGGATCAGAGTAGCACACAGTTCTCCTCCCACAATCACTGTAGAGGAGTGAAGCAACAGTATTAGTGCCCTCGCCCCTTCCCGTCATACCCACAATTATGACTCCAACCCCCCAACCCAACCCTGCTGTCCCGCCATGGTGCCTCTCCATCCACCAGCCCACAGGTCCCAGTTATGGTGCGTACTGTCTGCCCCCAGTGCTGCTGTGTCCCAGGGAGTATCCAGCTGCTCCCCAGTGCTCTCCCGGACATCTGTGAACACAGTAAAGGAAAAAGAAAACCACATAATTAGACAGTAATAAATGGAGGTCTTTATCACGCAGCTGTGTAAACGCAGCCCCCACCCCCGTGCAAGTGCATTAACTTTCCATTCTCCACCTTCTCTATAAACGTGGCCCCTGGATCCTCTGTACCTTCCACCAGCACCTCTGGTGGCTCCTCAAACAGAGGCTGGCTCTTGACATTGAGGGGACAGAGCCGGAAAGTCATGGTGCTCATGTTCTTGTCAACCCTTGGTGGCTCCGGGGTGGGGACAGGCATGGAGAGAACTCCACTGGAGTTCACGGCTTCTGTGGGGGGAGCAGGAGCAGTTGGAGCAAGAGCAGGCAATGGAGGAGCCATATCAACTCACTTCTGGCCTCTGGCAAAGGCACAACCATAGAGGTGGAATGCCACAATGGTTCCATCTACACAGAGGAACCAGTCCAGAAGCTTATAGTAGAGGGACATTTGCCTCCCACGGACCCATGGCTGGAGCTGAAGTTTTTGTCCTGGATGTCCTTGTACCCTCTCCAGTGCCAGTGCTGCTGGCACTGGTTTATGTCCCTGTGGTATCCCTGCTGCACCAGTTGGAGGGAGATCTCGTGAAACATCCCCTCATTCCAATAGCATTTCACAAGCTTGTATTTTACATTAGGCTTCCCCCACAGAGCAATGAAGGCCTTTGTCTCTTCCTTGCTGCAGGGAATACACCTCTGGTGGGCAAATTGATAGGTGGAGAGTAGAACTCCAGAGGAAGCAATGTTGGTAGCTGCCTGTGAACACAGACAAGGAAAAATCATTCTGAACCATGATCATTCTCCTTAGGATATATAAGGAGCTGCCTAACTGAGTCAGACCAATGGTCCATCTTAGCCCAGTATTGTCACAACTTGACACAGCAGCAGGGTTTCAAATCCAGCTCGCTCTCCAGGGTCTCTGGCAGAGGCCTCACCCAGGCATGCTACCTGAGACCTTCCAGGATCCCCAGCAGAGGCCTCACCCAGGCATGAGATCCTGAATCAGATCAGAGATCTACCAGAGATCCTGACTCAAAGATGTCGGGGACCTGAAGCCTTATACATGCAAACTAAGCATACACTCTGCCACCTGAGCCACGGCCCACTCCCGTGTATGCAAATCTAAATGTAACAGCTTGTGAAGAGAGAGTGTTGGGCACGTGCTGCAAACAAGGATGAGCTGGGATGGAGCAAGTTTGAATTTGACACACATTGGCCTTTTATGGTGGACACAGAGTGAGAGCAGAGAGAGGGGCAGGAAGTGGTCACTCCATGGAAAGCTCTAGGCTTTTTACCCATGACTCTACGGTGCTGACAGATGTGTATTTAATATTTATGCGAGACTGCACGCAGCCTAATTGACAGGACGCGGACACGTGGGTGCGCATTAGCCTGCATTTGCCAGCATGGTGGGTTCCACATGTTCCAAGACCCCACCATGAGCGGGGACTGCATGTCCGGTGGGTGATGGCCACATGTCCAGTGCAGGCAACCACCTAATAAACACTTGGTGTTGCATAATGTGGGTGAACGTCTTGTTTGATAATGCCCCTACAGCCTGACCAGCATTTATACCCTGAAAATGTTACCAGTCATCTGGTCGTTTCTAGATTTGAAATGCTGGGTAAGCAGCACCTTTCTAATTGGTCCCTAAGACATTTATACGTGTGCAGATTTATGAATAAGAGGACAGATTACATCATTGCCTGTGGTGATCTGATGGTCTGAATCAGAGTGTCTCTACTTAGAATAAGAGGGCAAATTTTATTTATTTGGATTCATGATGTGGGCTAATCAAATAGCTCAACAAAACTTCTCTCTCCTCCTTAAACCCACCTCTTTTGCTTAGCCTTCTGACATTGCAGATATCTGATCATGTATTGAGTTTCATTGTCTTTGATTGTGCTGGGTCTGAATTTGCAGTCTGCATGTGCACTCCCTCAGTGAATGTAAATTGTGCCACTAGAACCAACCCACAGGGCAATGTTTTGCTTTGCTGCTTTAGGGAGGAATCTCTTTGAACCACAATTCCCTCTCTGCTTCCTTCCCTTTGCCAATGGAGTAGTAATTTGCTGCTGGCCTGTGGTAGCCATAGATTTCCACTGCCCCTTGACCTGGCTCACCTCTGCTAGCTGGTAAACATGATACTCTATGCCAAGATTTTTTTCTCCCCCTCTGGCCACCTGTTCCAGACAAAGGAGTAATACACATCCTTCGTGTCCAGATCTGGAGGCATGAGAGAGTGCCCGTTAGTCACTGCGAACATGAAAAAGGGCCATAAGATAAATTGTTTTAGGCAAGAGCTGAAGTGAATAGAAACAAACCCATGGAATCCAAATGATCTGACTCTAAACTAATAAATCAGATATCAAACGATCTTTAACTGATCTTCATTTGATTACCCATTTTCATTTTTTCATGGCGTTCATTCATTTAATTTGTTCCATTTTTTTCAGTTGGTTGTTTCAGATGGTTTTTCTGGCTCAGTTTTTTACCCCACCCATTCTCATTACCACCAGTGGAAATGAATGAAAATAAAAAATAACCAAAACTGGAAATGAACAAGAACGACCAAAATAACCAGAACTGCACCAAAAAAAAAATATATTTTTAAATGGTTGATTTAATGTTGAGACAAATGTCTTTTGGGTTGATCGGCTACAGCATACCCAAAATTATGGAAAACAGTAACACCCATGAATATTTCTTCCGCAGTCCATTTCCACTATATATTTTAGGCCTTGTCTAAGGTAGGATTTAGAAGTGTAATATAATATTACATTGAATTTGCCTAGTTCACTCTAATTAACATCTACTGAAGCTCTAATCAAAACAGAGCCATTGTGCTTTCACACATGCTAAACTGGTTGAGTTAAAGTCTAGGCTCCTACTCCCTTTAGCTTTAAATCGACAGCTCATTCTAGTGATACACATCTAAATCCTCATTCAGAGTGCATTTGCATAATCTAGAGAAATCCAGAAATGGCTCTAAAATTATTCCAGGTCTATTCTAGGATACAATTTTAATAAGGTTTTGTGCAAGGTGCATAAAGTTGCCTAAAATTCTTTGACTCCTTCCAGTCATTCCTCCACCCACCCCAGAAATGGAAGAACACAACCTGGCTCTTTGTCTTCCTGTGACCCATGCTTCTTCTCAGTTTCTGGCAGGGTGGCCTTTCTGACTAGGAAGTAGTTAGCTCCTCCCCATGGTGCAGGAGGCTAGATCCAAAAAGATGATTGGCAGATGCTGCCTATGAAAGGGGTAAACACTCCTCCAATTCTGCCTTGCAGGATACATCAACGTGGGATATGGCGCTTCTGCAGAAGGCCTAGCCTTTTCCATTGTTTAATTTATTTATTTTTCTTTCTTTTGCTTTCCTTTGGAGGGATCCCTGAAGGGTTGGATTTGGGTCTGCTCCCTTCTCCCCTCTCTTCAAGGGGTTTGGGGTCAAGTGCCCAGGAGATTGGGGGGGGGGGGATTCTTCCCTCATTCCCCAGCCTTGACCAGCTCCTTGTTTCCTCTGCCTAGTTAGGGACTGCCTGCCTAGGGTGAGAGTCCAGGACCCATTGGGAAGGGGTTAACTCTTGTTTTGTGGGATCGGTTTCAGATGGTGGCGCCTGCCAATGTGGAGTCCTTGTTGGGATCTGTCCGTGCCACTATTTGTGAGCAAGATTCATGCCCGTCCTGGCTGGTGAAAGCCAGCCAGGAAACGTTACAGCTGTTGCTGGCTGGGGTGGTTAGTGCCTCCCTTCGGGAGGGCAGGGTGTCTGACTGCCTGAAGGAGGCTGTGGTTAGGCCCCTGCTCAAGAAACCATCTCTTGATGCTGATGCTCCTTCCAGTTATCGGCCAGTCTCTAACATCCCCTTTTTAGGGAAGGTTATTGAATGGGCAGTGGCACGGCAGCTCCAGGAACATCTGGACCACACCTGTTTCCATGATCCCTCCCAGTCTGGGTTTCGGCCTGGGTATGGTATGGAGACTGCATTGGTGGCCTTGGTTGACGATCTCCGTCTGGTGTTGGGCCAGGGTCATCAGACCTTATTGGTCCTGTTAGACCTTTCGGCTGCATTCAACAGTGTAGATCATGAGGTGTTGGTGACTCACCTGTGGGACCGTGCTGGGATTGGCAGAATGGTCTTGGACTGGTTTTGTTCGTTCCTGGCTGGGAGAACTCACTGGGTGGTCTTGGGGGAATGTACGTCTTCCCCCCCGGATCTCACGTGTGGAGTCCCACAGGGTGCCATTCTGTCCCCCCTCTTGTTTATCATCTATATGCAGCCATGAGGGTTTCAGGGCGTGCAATGTCATCAGTATGCTGATGACACTCAGCTCTACTTCTCCTTTTCCATCGACCCAGGTAATGCAGTCTCCTTATTTTCCCAGTGCCTGTCAGCTGTGGGGGCTTGGATGAGGTTGAGCCATCTGCAATTGAATCCTGACAAGACAGATGTGATGTTGGTGGGCAAGGGCTTGGGGGGCCTAGGGGTGGTTGAATCTCCTCTTGTTGGAGGGGGTTTGCCCTCCCATGGTCTCTCAAGTGCGGAGTCTGGATGTGCTCCTCCATTCACAGCTCAACCTGGAATCTCAGGTTGCGGCTGTGGTGGGGAGTGCATTTCATCAGTTACATCTTGTCCGGCGGCTTCGGCCGTATCTCTCAGACTCCAACCTCGCCACTGTCATCCATGCCTTCATCACCTCGAGGCTGGATTACTGCAACGCGCTCTACATGGGGCTGCCTGAGAAGCTGGTCCAGAGGCTGCAGCTGGTGCAGAATGCCATGGCCCGTCTCTTTACAGGGGTGGGTCACAGGGAGCACATGACACCAGTGCTCCTGGCTCTGCACTGGCTGCTTATAAAGCACCGAGCCAGGTTCAAGGTGCTGGTTTTAACCTTTAAATCCCTTCACGGTCATGTGCTCCCTACCTATCTGCGGGACCGCCTCACTCCCCATGTGCCCATATGATCCTTGATCGTCCGTGGGAGTCTTTTTGGAGGTTCCCCAGGCAAGGCGGGTGGCCACTGATGTTAGATCTTTTTCGGTGGCCACCGCTGTGCTGTGGAACTCACTCCCAGAGGAAGCTCGGCAGGCTCTCCATTCTTCTGTCATTTTGGCGTTTATGTAAGACCTGGCTGTTCCGCCAGGCTTTTGGCAAGGGGTGGGGGGGAGGGTCTTTGTTCCCCTGTATTGTATATTTTTAATGGTTTTAAATTGTTTTATTGTTTTTTTATACTGTTGTTCGCTGCACCAGGCTGCCCTGTGGGCAGGAGGGGCGGGATATACATTTTATATAAATAAAATAAATAAATTATTAAATTCTTCAATTTTATTTTGTAATATTGTAGCTGAAAATGGAAATGGTGGAGGATAATGTACCTGTCTCCTTTCTCACAGTACGATCCCAAATCTCCACTATCACTGTGGCAACCTTCAACACTACACTGGCCTCCTTCAACGTGGGCTACGCAGACTTCTTCAGCGAACACATGCGCAAGCTATGTAACCAGGTCCCCATACCAGAGATGCCCCACGAGCCACTGGCATGTGCCAACCTCCCTCGGAGTTTGACTGACTCCTGCATCAATTATAGCTGCCTGGAGGACACAGATCACATTGATGGGACCAACAACTTTGTCCACAGGAATGGCATGCTGGACCTCTCGGTAACTGAGAAGGAAAAAAAGACATGTCCCTCTTCTGTGAAAGTAGCGGAGCCATTTAGCTAGCCTTTCTGATTGTGGACATGTCTTTTTCCTGGTCTTTGTATCTTTCTGGAGTTTGTTCCAGTCCACTAATAGCCATTTAAAGAATATAAGGATACAGTCTCCCAACAGTGAGCCTAGCTCCCAACCAATAGGCCTTGCAGGAGTTGTGCCATGTGCATTGAAAAAAGCATTCATTCCTAAAGAGCTGACCAAAGTAAACCCTAGAAAGCAATGAAATAAAAGTGCCAACCTTTGCTCCCCAATTCTTCTCACTTATTATTCCTCCTCCTATTTGTCACCTTGATAGGAAGTAGTTTGGAAGCAGGAAGGTTTTCAGCTAACCATATCTCCTTCCAGTATCATTACCAAATATCTCTGCAGCTGAACCTAATTAAAAGAAAGCACATTGAAAAGAAAAGAAAGCACATCAAACCTCACTCTACTAAACCCTGCTTACAATGAGCCCCTCTTTATACCAATCCCAACTCCAAGAACCATTTCTATTAATTGCACATTGTCAAATCCTATTATAATGATCACCATGATATAATTAACTTTGCTCTGGTCTTGTGGGGGGTTGTTATACCGTAGTTAGTCTCGATTTAAAATGAAATGTAATAACCAAGCACTTGGACACACACCCCTCCTTGCAAATCCCAGTGTACTCAAGTTTGTTGCATATATTACAGAAATCATTAGTAGCTTCACCTGATATGGGATCCCATTGGCAGTGCTGATAAATAGTGGAAAGGGGACAATTGTACCAAGGTCTCAAACTCAGGAGAGTCTCCAACAATTACAAGACTTTTTTTAAAAAATGCATGTAATAGCTGTGGCTAAAATAATAATTACAACGAACACCTCTGTAAATAATGTACTAGATTCTCCAGACCTTTGGAATGCTATAAGGCGTAGTCAGCTGTTAGGTGATGGCAATAGTGGGGTTGAGAGATGATGGGGGTTGGGGTGGTACAGCCAACTTTCTGTGCTGGGGGCCAAAATTCTCTTGGCAGGTCCTCTCATTGCATGAAGTGCTGCACAAAGAGATAATGATGGCCTGTCCCTGCCCTGAAGAAATTACATCTAAATAAAAATGACAAACAGAAGGGAAGGAAACAGAGGAGCAGTGATTTTCCCCAGGTTTACACATTAGGTAAATGACTGAGTCAGATATAGACCCAGGCCTCCTAATTATTACTTAGCATTTACATAGTTATTTCAGTGTTCAAAGTGCTTTAGAATCCTTACCTACTTCACCCTCACAACAGCTCTGTGAGGTAGGTTATTACTATTCCCATTTTACAGATGAGAAACTGAAGCTCAGAGATAGTGAGTTGCCCAAGTCTACCCAGCAAGTTCATGGCTAGGCTATCATTCAAACCCTGGACTCCCACATCCAAGTTCAGCACATTATCCCTAGGCTACACTGGCTCTCCTGTTTCCCTGCCCAGTGTCCTATCAGTCGAACTAGACTACCTCAGTGGACTGTAGCAGAGCTTTCTGAAACTGGGACAAGAGATTAAGCTTTTATGAGGGAAGTAGTCCTTCCGTGAAGGGAGAAAGACTAATTTCTGTGCAAATTCCCTCATTGCTTGCTACTGTCTACAAAATGCCTGACTCCGTGAGATCACTAGCCCTCTTCCTTCTGCCTGCTGGGTCAGCAGAGAGATTTGGGGAATAAATTTAAAATCTTAGGCTGCATTCACATGAGACTCGCAAAGTCCCTGGAAATGTCTTTCCCTGCTGGCTTTTTTCATTGTGTGAAAAGGTTAGGCTGCAGTGTAATACACATTTAATCAACTTGGAAACCAAGATTTAACAATTGTGCTTGTGTGGGGCCTTTTTTTTTTTTTGTAATGTGAAGGGATTAAACCTGCTGTCAGTCTGCAGGCACCCCACAGTGTATTGCAAAAAAGCCCCAAAGCCATGCCTCATTATGGGATACCTAGCAATGGCCATAGTAATACCAGAGGTAACATTTAAAGCTGGGGAGGGAATGTACAAACAGTTAAAACATTATTATAATCTCAAACAAGAAATTGAAGAGACAGGAGAAAAGGTGCATGTTGATGCAGCCTTAAAAGAGCCAAGAAGAGATGATATTAAAAATCCAAACCCTGGGTGAAACCTTTACCTCACTAAACCCAGTGGTAAACCTTCCATTGTCTGTAATGGAGCCAGGATTTCACTCCAGGTATTTAAAATATCCAGAGCTAAAGAACAGGAAAGCTGATCGGCACACATTGTCTTTATCCCCTAGGTGGTTCTGAATGCTGTTTATTTGGTCTTGAACCATGACATCAGCTCCCGAATCTGTGATGTGGCCCTCAACATCGTGGAATGCCTGCTTCAGCTCGGTGTGGTGCCCTGCATGGAGAAAACCAGAAGGAAGAGTGAGAACAAAGAGAATG
Organism: Sphenodon punctatus; assembly: GCA_003113815.1. Lineage (NCBI taxonomy): Eukaryota > Metazoa > Chordata > Lepidosauria > Sphenodontia > Sphenodontidae > Sphenodon > Sphenodon punctatus. Next base: position 1,463,421 of record QEPC01008826.1, read on the forward strand.
AGACTGGAGAAAAGAGACAGAGCGAGACCTCCTTCCAGCTGAAAGGGGCTTTGGGCTGTTCAGCACCTGGATTTGGGGCCACCCCAGTCAGTGGAGCTGGGGATGGTGGCGGAGAAGAAGGAGGCCTCGGAAGTGGTGGAGGCGGAGGTAGTGGAGGGGACGGAGGTGGAGGAGGAGGCAGCGGTGGAGGAGACTCTTATGAAAAGAATGATAAAAAGGAAGAAAAGGTATGATGGGGTTACTGTGTATATAGATATAGCTATATGTATACAGATAGATCATATATGTGTACATTTGGCATACTTTATATCAAGACTATGCACTTAGTATGTACATGTGTGTGTGTGTGTGTGTGTGTGTGTGTGTGTGTGTGTGTGTGTAAGGCTGCATTCCCATCGGCGGCGGTGGCAGCAGAGGGAGGGGCGAGGTAAGACGCGACAGCAGGGAGGAGCCGCCTGACAGGAGAAGAGCCAGTGTGAATGAGGATCTGCTGTGGCTTCTCTCGCGCATGTCAGGGCGCAAAATCCTGCCCTGACATGCGCTAAAGAAGCCACGGCAGATCCCCATTCATACTGGTTCTTTTCCTGTCAGCCGACTCCTCCCTGCTGCCGTGTCTTCTCTCGCCCCTCCCTCTGCCGCCACCACCTCCGCAGATGGGAATGCAGTCTAATCCTACATTTAAAAATGCACTTTTATGAGTAAACTAAATCAATTTCACAGGTGATGATGCAGGTATGTTTACGATTGTGAACTATATATGTTTGAAATTTTGGGGAATAGCGAGATACGTGAATATACATATAGTCGACCTTTTAATTACATCCCACCTATGTACAGTATTTCAAGCATTTTAGCAAAACCCTCTTTCCGTGACCAACTAGACCTGGTGAAGAGACAAATGCTCTGGTGTCATTTCCAAGATGATTATTTTTTAACAACCACACGACTCCTGACTTCTGCATGTGTAAGGAATTGCCTTCATACAGTCTGATACAATAGGCCCTTTTTACACAGACACTCTAACACCGATAAAATGGGTGTTACATTTTATTATACATTTATTTATTTATTTATTTTACAGATTTATATCCCGCCCCCTCCTGCAATGCAGCTCGGGGCGGCTAACAACAATAATAAAATATTTAAAAATTCACTTTAAAATATAAATATAAAATACATCATCTAAAACACATCATATAAACAGGGCTAGAAAAACAAATAAATAAATGGGCGGGGGATTAAAATCACCCCCCCCTCCCTCCCGAAGGCCTGGGCAAACAGCCAGGTCTTACAGTTCCGCCGAAATGTCAAAAGGCTTGGGGCCAGGC
>QEPC01008826.1:1468354-1484768 GCA_003113815.1 Sphenodon punctatus
GTCCCTGCTCCTAGGGCTTACAATCTGAGAGACAGGAGCTGGGGGAGAGACCAAGCTTTTGGGCCACAGAGAGCCCTTTCTTGGGCATGTTCAAAGTCAAATTGCAGAATATGCAAATGCATAACACACACACACACATATATATAATTAACATTTCAAAAATTAACGATGAGGGGAAAACAATGATCAAATAATAAACATGCTAAACAAAATGTTTATGATTAAAATGGTTTATCATTTGATTGTTGCTTTCCCTTCTTTGTATTTAAACATTTGAAATGTAAATGACTTCTTTCCTAGCAGCCCCCTCCCAAGTGATTGCTTTCACATGTATACCTGGCCTGCAACTGATAAGTCTGATGATCGCAGTATTTTTACATGCCTGGGTAAGGACCCTTTGTGTCCCAAAAGCTTGCACACCCTCATCAGCAGAAGTTGTTCCAATAAAAGATCTGGACTACTTTGTCTTCCATATTTTACATTTGAGATCAACATGACACTGCACTATCTCTATAAACAGGATAGTATCCTAGAAAACAGGAGCATTCAGTAGGACCAGTCCTGCTAATGCTTCCTATCGTCCTTAGTACCCACTACATTAAATACTCCCTTTACCTTCAATTTGTGTAAACTGAGTTCACAAAATGGAGACTGGTAAGTCTGTCCAACAGGGGGGATTTTCCTCATTCATTTAGCCCTTCATTGGGAAATGTGGACAGTAGAGATGGACCCTGTGTGTTCTATTTGGATATTGAGGCTCAAAGCCAAGGTACAAAACATTATATTGCTTTCATATGCTGTGCCTCCAATATAGCCACAGAGGCCAGTTAGTTAGTCAGCTCTCTAGCTGAGAGTATAGCTGAAACAGTGCACCTCTTAAGCAGGGCCAGCCCGAGCCATGTGCCAACAGTGCCCAGGCACATGGCCCCACGGGGGGGGGCCGTGCCACCACGGGCTAGAGACTGACAGACACGGCCGGTTTTTGTTGTTTTCTCCACGGGGTGGGAGGGAGGGGCATAAACTTCCTGGGAATCCCTGGCCAGTTATACGCTGCGGAGCTTAGCTGACACAGTCAAGTTGCAGGTAAGTAACCAGCTGCCCCTCATCCCCTGAAAATCCCCCCCCCCCCAATTCCAGCAAGTGCCGAATGGCCTTTGGGGTCCGCAGCAAGGCTTGGCACATGGCCCCTGAAACCTCCCCCACTGAAATAGTTAACCAATAACTATCAGATTTGCACTAAGTAATTAATCTGCATTGACAACCATCAGTTACCGAGCTGTAGCCATGTATTATTTGACAGTTTAACCCATGGGTGAGGAACCTCAGGGCTGATGGCCAAATGTGGCCCCTGGCTAGTTTTATTTGGCCCCCTTTCAGTTCCCGGATCTGACCTCTGGATCCAAAACCTACCCCCAAGCACTGGTTCAGGGCAAGTGAGCAGAGATGAGGGCATGCACACAAGAACAGGGAACAGATCTATGGTACAGATCCAGCAGCTGGACCCTTCGCACCTCTTAAGCATCTCCTCCCTCAGCTTCTATGCAGACCTACTCATTTTCAAACTTACCCCAGGGAAAGTAAAGACAGTTAACCACATTACTGCTTTGCTCCATTTACCGTGTTACCACAGTACCATTTTTCTGCCCATTCCTCAGTTACCGTCTAGTTCCATTTGGACTATAATTCTTGTCCTGTTTATCCCCTGGACCCTGGTTTCAGTTTTAACCCAGTTTTCCAATATGTATTTGGTTCAAATCTTCTGGATGCAGATTTGTTATTGGCCCAGAAGAAAACTAGACATGACAAAATGCATTTATACGGTAAATCAATTACATAGTAAATTCAGGAATTAAGTTGGGGAGTGGGGCTCAGTCCCAGCAATTAAATTCAAGGAGGACTGAGCCCTGGGAAATATTCCCAGTAGGAGTGTTCAACATCTGAAATGTGAAAGACCAGGGAAAGGCCGATATTGGCCATTTCGTGGATGAAAATAAAAGAAAAAAAAATGCTGGATGGATGGTTTGACATTCATTAATGACTTTCCTGTCCCATTCCCTGCACTGGTCATAGTATCGACTAAATGATAAGAACTCCTGTTTTTCATTCAGCTGTAGATAGTCAAAGTGGTCAAGTGGCTGCTGCATTGCTAGCTGGAGACAAGGGTTGAGTTCCTTGTTCTGACGAAGCTCTGGGGTGAGAGGGGCATGGCTTTTAGGACAAGCTTAGGCTCCAGCAAATTAAACACTGGGTAAATCAGTTATGCTGTAACAGTAAAATGGTATGTTAACCACTACGGTATGCAGTTACTGATTGGTTAACTGATTAGCTGTCCTGAATAACCATGGTTATGGGATTAATTATTCATTTCAGCTCACTTGAGAGCTATAAGAGTTGGCCAAGTGCAACCTTGACCTAATCTAATAGCACCTGATCTAATCCAAAAGATGGCACCTTTTTCAGTGTAGTGTTCTCCTCTAGCACTGCATTGCACAGCTAGTGTTCAATATGGCCCAAAGTCCTCCTGTAGAATTTGAACCCCACCCCCTTCTGAGGCCCTTTTTACATGGATGCCTCCCTCCTCCCACGTGTGTGGGTGGGGGGCAGTGGGGGGGGGGCGTCCATGTGACTGCCACAGCGGGTGGGTGGAGGTGCGTGCACACTCCCGCACTCCACCCACCTCCATCCATTGCCCATGCATGGAGGCATTGGAGAAAATGAACATGCCTCCATGCGTGGAGGTGGGTGGGCATTCATGTAACGAGCCTCCCGCACACCACCTACCCACCACGGTGTTCACCCATCCCCCCCCCCCACACATTTGCGCCCGTTTTAAAAGGGCCTAAGTAATAGGTGAGGTTTATTTGACAACAAAGCACTCCCAAAACAAGGGCACCTCAAAGACTTTGCAACTGTCACCAAATCTCAAGCAGATACTTCTGATTTTATAAAATTTTTCCACAGGCTCAGAATTGCCTTACAAAGCTGTACAAGTTGGATAAGATGCAGTTTCGTCAAACCATGAGGGACTATGTGAATAAGGATTCCCTCAACAATGTAGTGGATTTCCTCCATGCTTTGCTAGGATTCTGCATGGAGCCAGTCACTAACAGTAAGTATGCAAACACCACTCCAATTTTCCTGGATGACACAGCCAGAGGATGTGAACTGATGCTTTCAAAGGGTTCCTGCCAGTTTCTTAGGGCAAAAGACAATTGAAAACACACGTCAGATCCCTACCTGATGTAAAACAGTATAGTCTCAGTGATTCCCATGGAATTGCACAAGCCAAGCTTACACAATCAATTACACAATAGAATTACACAAGCTCCACTACTTTCTTTGATTTCCAGGAGAGTGGCAATTAGAGAAGCACATGTGCATGATGCATGGTACCTGTTTGTGGCTTTATGGAGGGCAATTATCTTGAAAACATGCTTCAGGCAGAAGATTTTCTGCTTAATGACATAACTGAACCCCAGCTGGAGTGGACTATACATTCCAGCATTGATTCTGAATGGAGAGCTAATTGAACGTTAAAAACTAGCTGCAGTGCCTAAGGTAAAGCACATAGTAAATAGCTGGAATAGAGATGTAAGCAGAATATGACCATTCAGATTTGTGTACATGCAGTGCAAGAATTATTTATAAGCTAAAATTCAGACACACAGTTCCTTGGCCAATAACGGCAGTCGCATATTGCTCATTTGGTAACTGTGTTTATAGGTGGCTTGTGATTATTTGAAATATAGGAATTCCAATACCTGCTCAAGAAACTCTCTGGCCAACTACCATACTATGAGGCTGCAGTTACTTGTCGTTAGGGATGGAACTCCAGAACCAATCTCGGTTTTGTTTTTTGGGTTTTGGTTCTCAGAGAATTTCAGTTCTCGGTTTTTTGCATTGGGGAAAAAAAAAATCAGTGCAAAAAACTTGAAAGAATTGAAACTGAAATGAGAGCCAAAATTTCAGAACGAATTGTAACAGCCATTTCTGGGTCATTTTGGTTCTATCTAAACCTGCATTTCCCATCCCTACTCAGCATCTCTCCAGCAGGGCTCCATCTTTTCCCCACACCTGTTCAATGTATATCTGAGGCCCCTGGGATCATTCAGAGATTTGGAGTTAAGTGCCATCAGTACACTGATGACACCCAGCTCTTTTACATCTGGTCCTGCTGTCTCGGTGCTTACCAGGTGTCTGTCTGCCATTGGGGACTGGATGTGGGTGAGCCAATTGAAGATGATTCCAGACAAGACCAAAGTGATGATGTTTGGCCGGCTTTGTGACCTGGTGGGCAGAGGAACCTGTTATTGATGTTGTCCAGCCTCCTTTGGTCACTCAGGTTCACAGCCTTGGGTTGCTCTTGGATCCATTGCTGTGATGGCCAGGTTGTGGTGGTGGCCAGGGGCGCTTTTCACCAACTTCATTTGGTGAGAAGGCTGCAACCTCTTCTCTCAGAGACTTGGATTTAACCACCATCAACCATGCCTTTGTAACCTTGAGGCTAGACTACTGCAATGAGCTCTACATGGGACTGCCCTTGATGACTGTTCAAAACCTGCAGTTGGTGCAGAAAGTGACAGCCTACCTTCTGTCCGGGGTGGGTTGCTGAGAGCACATTACACTGGTGCTCCAGAGTCTGCGCTGGCTGCCAACAGCTTTCTGGGCACAATTCAAGATGCTGGTTTTGACCTTTAAACCACTAAACGGCTTGGGCCTCAGGTATCTGAAGACCACCTCTTCCTTCTGCTCCGTTGTGACCTCTGAAGTCAGCTGAAAGTGCCCTCTTGCAAGTACTAACGGTCCATGAGGTTCATATAACACGGCCATGCAGAGATTTGTTCTTGGTGAGTGCTCCACAATTATAGAACTCTCTCCCCTTGGAGATGCACTTAAGCCCAAGTCTGCTCACCTTCTGGAAGAGATATAAGACCTTGTTGTTCAGCCAGACATTTGGTAGGCTGGGATATGGTTGGGTGGATGGGTTAGGGAGAGGGTTAGTGGGTGGGCTATAGGGATTTTAAACCTTTTTATATTTATTGATTGATTTTATTGATTTATAAAATCATTTAATACCCCACCCCTCCTGCTCCAAGCAGCCCAGGGCAGCTTACAAGTTAAAACATATAAAATCAATAAAACCATAAAATACAATAAAATGTGAAGGCACAAAACCAAACCACCCCCTCTCACACACACCCCTTCACATCCCACCCTACACCCCATCTCCCTCACCAAAAGCCAGACAGAACAGCCAGATTTTGCAGATATGATGGAAGGAGGGGAGATCCGGGGCCACCCAGGCCTCCACCAGGAGGGAGTTCCACAGCCTAGGTGTGGCCACCGAGAACGCTCTCTCCATATGTTTTATGTTTTTATATTTTTGTGAGCCACCCTGAGCCTTCATGGGAAGGGCAGGGTAAAAATTGAATTACTTAGTTAATTAATTCAGCAGGAGCTCCAGAGCCCCATTGTAGCCACTGAGTCATGCTCTTCTTGTGGAGCTTGGACTCCTCTTTTGTGGGGTCCTGCAGGGTTCCATCCTTTCTCCCCTCCTGTTCAATGTGTATCTAAGGCCCCATGGCAAGATCGTGGTTAGATTTGGGGTGTGTTGTCTTCAATATGCAGATGACACCCAAATCTACTTATCCTTTTCATCCAACCCAGGCCCTGCAGCCTTGGTGCTTACCCTGTGCCTGGCTGCTATTGGGGACTGAGTCGGTGGGTGAGTCGTCTGAGCTGAATCCAGGCAAGATTGAGGTGATGATGGTTGGCCAGCCCTGCAGCCTGGTGAGGATTGGGACTCCCATCATTGAGGGGGTCCTGCCTCCCCTCGCTACTCAGGTGCGTAGCCTTGCGGGGGCTCCTGGATCCTCAGCTGTGCCTGGAAGGTCAGATTGCAGCTGTGAACAGGAGTGCCTTTCACCAACTCCATCTGGTGAGAAGGCTGTGTCCCTTTGTTTCCAATGGGAATTTGGCCACCGTCATCCATGCCTTTGTTACCTTGAGGCTGGATTACCGTAATGCGCTCTATGTGGGGCTGCCTTGAAGACTGTTCAGGGGCTGCAGCTAGTGCAGAATGAGGCAGCCCGCCTCTTATTGGGGGTGGGTCGCTAGGAGCACGTTACACCCATGCTTAAGAGTCTTCACTGGCTGCCAATAGCATTCTAGGCACAATTCAAGGTGCTGGTTTTGACCTTTAAAGCCGTAAACAGCTTGTGCCCCACGTAGCTGAAGGACCGTCTCTCTCCTTATGCCCCTTTGTGTCCCTTAAGACCCCCTTACAGGTTCCATTGCTGGCCCAGTTTCATAAGACTCGGGCCCGCAGAGAGGCATTCTTGGTGGCTGCCACACAGCTTTGGAACTCCCTTCCCTTGGAGGCTCGCCTGAGCCCTAGTTTGAATGTCTTCCGTAGGCAGCGCAAGGCCTTTTTATTTGGCCAGACATTCAATGGGCAGGGAGAAATTGGGCGGAGGGCGATGGGGGTATTTTTAATTATTTATTTTATATTTGTATCTTATATGTGTTTTGTGAGACGCCCTGAGCCTTTGGGGATAGAGCGGGATATAAATCAAAATAAATAAATCGCAGAGAATGGATTCCTCCATTATGACCTGTTGTGCACTTCTCTGAAACAACCAAAGTGGACCATGCTTTGAGACAGGATGCTGAGCTGGATGGATCATTAGTCTGACCCAGTATGGCACTTCTTATATTGCCCAATGCAGGGGTGCTCAGCTTGATTCATGCTGAGAGCCAGAAAATTTGGTTTGGATGCAACCCTGGGCCGCATGTGCCCCCACCCCCAATTTTCATAACCCTGCCCCCAATTTGCATAACCCCACACGCTGGCAATGAAGGGCTCAGGCGGAGACATCAGTGGCAGCAGGAAGCTGGAGCCAGGGAGGAGGAAGGAGGGATCCAGAATAGGCTTGCTGCCCAGAGGAAGGAGGGTTTCACATGGGGGCTGGAGGAAAGGTGACTGTCAGAGCAGAAGACATGGCGGGCTGCAGGAAAGGTCCTTGCAGCCAGGGGGAGTAGTCGGACCGCAGGAAAGGTCCTTGCAGGCCGCATGTGGCCCTTGGGCCGTACTTTGTGCAGCCCTGCCCTAAAGAGATAGGGCAAACAGGAATATCCAATTTTTAATTATTTTTTATCCCATTCCTTATTTTGGGCACATCTATAATTTCCTTTGCCTTTGCTCTCTAAATGTAATAGTGCTGATATTTTCATGTGGAAGTTTCCCTATGATTCTGGTTATTCTTGTTTCCTATCACTCCACGTCTATCCTTTGATTACCTTCTTTCAGAGGCTGCATTTCCACCAAAACTGAACATGTAATTTTAATTCATAATGGCAGTAGGGTTTGATTGGTCCTTGTATTTTGCAGATAAGGCTGGATTTGGAAATAATTTCACCACAATGGACAACAAGTCTACAGCCCAAAGTGTGGAAGGCATTATTGTCAGTGCCATGTTCAAATCACTGATCACCCGTTGTGCCTCTACTACACATGAACTGCACAGTCCTGAGAACTTGGTGAGGCTACTTTAAACCTGAATTTTCACTCTCCTGTAGAAAGGGCTTAAAGCGAAGGCATTGGTCAGTTGAGCTTAATGAGTTTTTGTTGGCATGACAAGCTATGCAAGCATTGCCTAAATATAAGATGTCAGACGCCTCGGAAAATGTCATGTCCATCAGAGGTAACTCTGACCCACTGGGTTTGGGGTTTAGAGCTAAAACAGTTATCCACGCAAATAGCGGTAGCTGCCAGATTTGCAGTAACCAAACCAATCCAGCAGTGCTCAGTTAAAAATTGACAACTGATCAGTAACTGGCAGTTTAACCAATTTGCCACATACCCTTACTGATTACTACATTACCAATTTTCCCCATTTACTGTGTTGCCACTTTCCCATTTGTTCCACAGTTACTCTTACCCTCCCTCTCCTCAGGCCTCTACAACCCTCAAAGACAAAAATGGAGGGCAGTGCTCTCATATAGTCAAGGAGGGAGGGGAATGGTGTGCCTGTGCAAAAAATGATTGCTTGAAACAAAGTAATCAATGGATGCAAACCCAGAAGCAAACCGGAAACGTGGTAAAATGGTACATTGATTAATTGATAATCGGATTATTGGGATTATTCAGTATTTCAGAGAGTCGGTTAAGTGTTTGCCTATGCAGAATATTGGTCATTAGCTGTGGTTACCAAATTAGTTATTTGTTTCAGCTCTAGTTTTGACCCCTCTACCTCCAATTGGTGACCCAATTGTTAAACTCTTCTCTTAAAATAGATGTAAACAATTTCCTTGTGAGTTTGATGTCTGTCAGAGGGTTGAAAGGCACAAGGTTGGCAGGAGCTGTGCCAACTTCCCAACAACAGCTCTGCAAAGGCATCACAGTCTTGACCTGTATTAGCTCTTTTTACTTAATCGTAGAAACTCTTCTTAGCAGGGAATGTAAATCTTAGTAAGTGCAGCTGTGGGATGAGGGCAGACACCAAACAGCAGCTAGATAAGGTTTACGAGACTTAATATTTTTTTTATGACAAGAACATGCAAGTTTCCAGAGATGAAAGGTAGTGCATTAAAGCCTGAATTCATTACAGTGTGTGTCTTTCTTTAAAGATGTGATCAGCCACATGGTGGAACTACTCATATGCTTAAGTACCTTGCTTAATCACAGCCTAAAGTTCACTGCATCAACTAGTCTATCAAGTAGTCTGTTTTCTGTAGCACAACAGCTATGGGGTCACAGAGTCCTAGTAAGTAGGTCTAGGACTGTAATTTTCAGACTAGTAAGAGATCAAAAAGCTCCTGGAACAGACGTATCACCTTTGGAAAGTTCTTTCCCATTAGAGTTATCACAAGCTTTGCCATATTCTGTTTCCAGGTGACACAATTATGCAAGTGAATGTACTGAGCTAAAAACAATCTAAGTGTGGGAGTTAGATTGGTGAAAGTGTGAGTCATCCCACCCTATTCTCATGATGTAATGCATTATAAAATCCAGAAAACACTTGAGACATCGACGGGATCCAAGACAAAGCAATGCGTTTGTTATCAGGCTGCTATTTTCAGCAGAACTTTTAATTATCATCAATATTAAGAGACAAATTTTGATCTTCATCCAGGATGGGCTCAACACAGAAAGGAAGTGAATGAGGCAAAAAATGTCTCCTGAAACCCCCAGTTCTAGGCTGCTCTAATTTGCACCATTCTGTCAATTTTGGAATCTGGAATTCTGGACTCTGCTATTCTGGAATCCAGTGAGTGTCAGAGTGTGGTAATGCCAGACCATGCCACTGCCAACATTATGGAGCTGGCAAATGTTATGTATTTCATGTGCCCCCACCATGCTTCCTGGACTTTCACAACCAGCAACCTCACAAGAGGTTTTCTGCCTGACATTGGACTTTCTGGACCCATGGGGCTACTTGTAGCATCTAGTGAGATGGCCTCTATTCCTCACCTCCCACTCCTCTACCACTTTTGCCCTGTCCTGCTGGACCACAGCCTGGGCAGAGCAGGTAGGAGTAGCAGCAGCTGCATCAGGCAATGGACCCCATACTGGCCCCAAGTTTTCTCACCACTCTTTAGCCAGCCATATCCAGCGCCTACAAAAGACCTTGCCTGAGATAAGCTCAACAGTTCATATTCCTTGGAGATGTTGTCTCTATCTGCTTAACAACCCATTTTCAGGATTACCTCTACAAATATAAGTTCTAGAAACATTTTTAATGAAAGGGTAAGACTCGAGGGTGGTCCATTCACAACCCCCCCACCCCTGAAACATGTTTGTGATCCATTTATTGGTCACCACTACTAACTTGTAGCCCCTAAGCTAGTGCACCACTTTTGGCCAGATACAAAAATAGTTCTTCTTTTTCTCCTGCTTGTATACAAACGGTCACGTGACACAGTTTCCTTTCTCTCATGATATCCCATGTTATTCAGGGACTGTACTGTGACATCCGGCAGCTGGTTCAATTTATCAAGGAGGCACATGGGAATGTTTTTAGAAGGGTGGCTCTCAGTGCCCTTTTGGATAGTGCTGAAAAGTTAATACCAGGGAAAAAAACAGAGGACACAACAGAACAGGAGCCGAAACCTTCAGGAAGCAAAAGGTTTGTGCAGGAGTGGTGGAAAGTCCCTGAATTATTTATATATTACCATCTAAATCTTACTATTAAACTGAACATCAATGTGGAAAGGTCCAAGTGCTTGCTTGTTTTCATCTTGTTACGGCAGCACTGTGTGATGTACAGTTCTTGTGTGCAGGGGGAGTAACAGTCACCTTTAAAATTTAATAAAGTGAGGCAGCTATTTAATTAGCAGGATAATATGTTGATACCGAGAGAAGTAACTGGAAACAGCAAAGAATTGGAAACTCTAGAGACGACAGATAGAAAAACAGCATAAAAGAATGAGGGTGAGTGCGTAGGCATGACTGGAAATCATATGGCTCCATTTGGGCACAGACATGTATGGAGAGTCAATTCATTGGGAAGGTAACCATTGCCTTAAACAAGATCCATTAAGGGGTGTGGAACATGGAAATTGAGCCTTGCTTCATTAATCTGAAATGTCATGTGAGCTGGAGCATATTTGTGAGGCAGATGAGTAACAAACCTGGATCAAAATAGAAAGCTACAACTGGAACAAAAGTTACAACTATTTTATAAACTGGTAGATTGGTACTTTTCTTGCATTAATTCCTTGGTTTCAGCAATCGTTGCTGAAAATCTGGCCTTTTTAAGGTCTCTCAGGTTGGACACACAAAATAATTAGGAAGTTTGGGACATTTGGCGTTAGTTCTCTGTCCTGACAGACTTTTTATGACAATATGTAGGTAGGCTGACAGATAAATGCAATGGGGACATGTATCAAAGATAGCTTGTATTTCAAAGATGCTAGATTCATTGTTCAGTGTCAGTGAACAATGTTCGGTACATAAAAATTAAGGCAGACCATCTGTTAACTCTTTGACTTGCTTTATTGTTGGCATAGATCTGAGGTGGGAAGTGTTGTTATTGATAAAGGCCAAGCATCCTCTGCCCAAGATGAGTGCCGTAGCATCTCTAGCCGTCCACTGCAGACTCCAGAGCAGTAAGTAAATATTTTTTAATCCTGATTTTAATGTTTTGTCCATCAGGAGGAGTCCGCTATTGCAAAAGCATTCTTGACTTTGAGTGTTATTGCACTATTTAGTTGTGGCTGACTATCAGATAAGTCCAACAAATGCCCACCCTTTGTGTTAGCAAAAATATATCCTCTGCACAGGGTGGCATGTTAATTTTCAATGAACTGAACTCCTTATCTTTCCTCCCTCCCCTTCCTTCCCCTCTTCTCTATTCACCCTTATTGATGGTGTCATGATCCATCCTGTTCTCCAAGCCCATAGCTTGGGCTTCATCTTCGATACTCACCTCTCCTTTAAACCTTACATTGACTCTGTTGCCAAGTCCTGTCGCTTTGCCCTCTATAACATTGCTCAGATTCGCCCCTTCCTCTCTGTCTCCTCAGCCAAAACCCTTGTTCATGCTATGGTCGTCTCCCGTTTTGACTACTGCAACCTCCTCCTTGCTGGCCTCCCCCGCTGTCATCTGTTCCCCCCCCCCGCCCTCATTATCTCCATCCAAAACTCCGCTACTAGGTTCATCCACTCGGCCCATCGTTTCGACCATGTGCAGCCTCTCCTCACTTTACTGGCTCCCCCTCCCCCAACGCATCCTTCACAAACTCCTGGTATTTACTTACAAAGCCCTTCACAGCCTGGCTCCCCGTTACCTCTCAGCCCTTATCTCCTTACACACTCCTGCACGCACTCTGCACTCCTCCTCTGCCCCCTCCCTCACGCTCCCTCATCTCCCCTGCTCCCCTAACGGCCTTTGTCCCTTCTCCCTCGTTGCCCCCCATGCCTGGAACTCCCACCCTGCCCACATCCGCCTTGCCTCCTCCCTCCGCTCCTTCAAATCCCTCTTCAAAACCCACCTCTTCCTCGCTGCCTTTCCCGAGGCTTGCTAAAACTTTCCTCTCAACGTTTACAGTCTGCCCTCCCCCTGACTGCAACCAAGCCAAGCACGTGCACCTGAGACTTCACATCCGCTTGAACGTTTTATCCCTTGTCTCTCCCTATGTCCCCTCTCCTTGTCTCCCCTCTCCAAGTCTTTTAGACTGTAAGCCATTGGCAGGGACCACGTCCATCTCATTGTTCTGCAAAGTTCCAGGTACACAGCTGGCGCTATACAAGTGCTGCTAATAATAATAATAATAATGGAAAAATCAGTAAATGGCATAATGGGTCATAACAATGGGTAGTGAGTTCAAAATGGCATGATTGTAAATGTTTTGTATAAAAAATCATTAGTAAGCACATTCATTCTACAAAGATGCTGTCAGAACAGTTTGCCATTACTGTGTTCATATGCCCAAGTATGAGACCAGGTGGAGATTCCTATAGCTTTCAGAGTTCATAGTTGCTTCTCCTGCAGGCAATATAGCAAGCCATCCTTACAGAGAATAGCCTCATGCTTCCGCCTACTGCCATTAGCCAGTTCACTTCTATACTAGATAGGACAAGACGTTCCTAGTGTTGCATCACTTAAGAACATTGGATCAGACGAATGGTCCATCCAACCAAGCATACTGTCTCCGACAGTGACCGTCTTCAGTTGCTTCAGGAAAGTTCAGAAGTCATATGGAATGATCCATTCCCTGCTATTTACTCCCAGATCCCCCAGTAGTCAGCAGTTAGGTCCCCTGGACTTATCCTCTAAGAACGTATCCAATCTCTTTAAAACCCAGTTGTGTTACTGGCTTTAACAACATAATCTGGGCAACAAGTCTGAGATGGTAATTGTGCACTGAGTGGAAAAAGTGCTTCCTTTTATTTGCTTTACATCCACGGCTAGCTAGTTTTATAGTGTCATCTAGTTCTAGTATTGTTAGAGATGAAAAATAATAGCTCCTTATTCACATGTTTCACACCACTCATGATTTTGTAAATTCCTATCATATCCTGCACAGAACTAACCAGAACCGTACAGTACTCAAGGCTGGTCACACCACAGATTTATGTAGCAACATTATTTTCTATTTTATTCTTTATTCCTTTCCCAATAATTCCTAATATTCGGTTTGCCTTTTTGACTGCTGTTGCACACTGAGGTGAGGTTTTCAATGAACTGTCCACAATAACTGCAAGATCTTTTTCTTTAGTAGTAACACCTAATCTAGAACCCAGCATGTGCGTGCATACTTAGGTTTATTTTTCCCCTTTGTGCATCACTTTGTACTTGTTCTTATTGAATTTCATCTATTTTATTGCCCAGTTGTACAAGATTCTACTATAAATCCCTCACACTTAATTATAAGTACTCTTCCGCTTTATTAATTTTTTACAGCTTTGTTGCCTGGATGCTCTAATTAGAGATTGGCACCCCACTGTACTAGGAGCTGTACACATAACAAAGGCCATTTTCACACGGGTGCGCGCCCCCCCCCCCACGTATGTGGGGGGGCACCTGCGTGAACGCCACCTGCAGTGGGGTAGGGGATGGGGGGGCACCTGTGGGAACACCGTGGGCAGTGAGTGGGGGTGCATCCGCGCTCCCACGCTCCACCCACCTCTACCCATCACCAACGCATGGAGCAACTGGCGCCAATGCTGGTTGCTCTGTGTGTGGAGATGGCTGTGTGCCCATGGGAACGGTGGCACACCCATACCCCCTCCCCCACTGCGGCCCATTTGAAAAGGGCTAAAGAGATGGTCCCTGCTTCAAAGAGGTTGCAATGATGACCACTAAAGCCGCTATCCACAAGCCACTTTCACTGGAGTTGTCCCATTGAAGCCCTCAGAAGTCTTCAGTTGGACTACTCCAAAATAAGTAATTTGTGCATTGCAGCCTAAATAATAAACACTCATTCTAAAAAATGCCCTCCAGTCTGTCTCTTCAAAATCTCTCTTGTTGTGCCTTTAAGTAAGTTTTTTTTATATAATCGGCAGAATATCATTAACATTATAGTTAGATTAACTTTTCCTGTTTTACAAGAGAGTTTTGGGGGTCAGCTTCTCAGCTGAGATTAATGGAGCTATGCTGAGTTACATCAGCTGGGGATTTGGTCCTTTAGTTTTTGATGTTCTAGGTGAATTTACTTTGTTCCATGTATGCTTTTATGTTGTTACTTGATTTTTTTGAAGCAGCAGCATCCTTGGCTTTTTCAATCTCCAAAAGGAAAGATCTGTTAAGAATTAAGATAGATATCGTAGGAAAAGAGGTCAGCATGTACCTGTAACCATTGTTCTTTGAGGGCGTGCATCACAATCTCTCCACTTCTTCTTACAGAGAAGAAATATTCAATGATACTTCAGTGAGAGATATACTCAGATTCTGTGGAAGACTGTTCCTGTGGTTAGGAAATTACACTCTCTCATGCTTTCTCTGTCTCTCTGCCATTCTTCATCTCCAGTATTTTATTCTGCAGCATATTCTCTTTGTTGCTATGGAAATTGTTGTGTAATCACAATTGCCACATTATGACTTCAGCTAAGGATCAAATAGGGCAGCAATTATGAAGACTTTGTTTTAGGAAAAATTGTGTTTTCTAATTATTTGCAAACATGCAAACAATTATTCAAAACAAGCAAAAGGTAGATTGATTTACTGTATATTTTGCTTCATTTAGCTAGAGATTTTGTCCAGTCCAAAAGTCCTACTTTGGAGGGGGAAATTGGTACTGGGGGCAGGGGGGGGGAATTCACATCTGTGTTAAGCTTTCATGTTGTCCATTATTCATACAAATCAGCAAAACAAGGGTGCTATATGGCTAGTTTTGTTTATGCCTAACTAGTAGCTAGCTACTCATGCTTAAATCATCATGTCTCATGTTCTGGGAAATGACAAGTTACATATTTATTATTATTTTAAATTTATATGCTGTCCATTCCCAAAGGACTCAAGGTAGCTTCAAACAGTAGTAAAAAACAAATATTAATATGAATACACATACTCAAACTCCATACAAACCAAAAGAACTGCAAACCCCTACCCACCCACCTACTCCCACTCTCTTACATCTCACCTACAGAAATTCCCAAGCTGCTTTTCGCTCCCCTGTTTCTTACCCCGGGTAGTCCCTTCTCTTACCAGCCTGTCCCCCCACCCCCCAGGCAGGGGTGTCCATGGCTTGCTTCTTTTTTTTTTTGCAGATGGGGAGTCTCTCCCAACCCTCCCACCCATTCCCACCCCTCAAAGTCAGATCCAAACTTGCTGTCCCTGTCTCTTCTATTGTTCTGGCTCAACATTTTGTTACATACATAGCTTCCTCAGGAGCATATTATATAAAAACAAACTCAATCTTCAACATACAGCTTCTAAAGAAAGGATAAATCCAGAAAAATACTATATAGAGTAAACAATTAAACACAATATACTGTTATCTCAAATAGCAGACAGCCGCACCCAAATATGGGTTTCTCCATACAATTTAGAACAAGAAATAAATAGTCTATGAGGGTCACAGTTAAGTAAAGGGTGGAAATACTCTAGTAAGCATTTTAGATTAGACCTCTTAGGCTTACAGAGTACTCCCTCAGCTTCACAAGGAAATAATGAAGCAGCAGTATTTAAAATGACTGATAAGGCTAAAAGGACAAACCCTCACAATAGCTCAAGACCAAAAGAAACAGCCCCGCTCTCTCTCAGCTTACTTACCCCCAGCACGTTAACCTCATACAGATGTAATTAAGGAGCACATTACAGAAACAAGTTGTAATTGACCAATTCAAAAAGAACAGCAACAAGCTAATACACAGACCTCACAGCCATTACTCAAAGTAACTTCTCTACAAAACAGCTACATAAATTTACATCGTGCAATCAGTCAAATCATTCAATCTCCGTGGTTGTATGGTGTCCAAAGTAATAACCCAAAACCTCTATTAGCCAAAACCTTTGGCCCTAAAGGGGATTTAAGTCTTTCAATCCCCCAAAAGGAGAAAGAGTTATCAGTGTTATGGTTAGGGATGTACGAACAGAACCGAGTTCGCAAATTCGGTTCGGTTTGAAAATCGAGTTTGGTTCAAAAGTTTGGTTTGGTTGACCGAACTATTCGAGTTCGGTCGAATTCCAAACTTCCGAACCGAGTTCTTACATTCAAAACCAGGTGTTTTGGCCTTCCGAACTGGTTCGGATTCGACCAAACAGTTCGGGCAAATTTGAATTTGGTTCGAAAGTTCAATTCGATCGACCGAACTCTTTGAGTTCAGTCCGAACTCTGAACCGCGTTCGCACGTCCCTAGTAATGATTAAAATGATCTACTAATGGGGCATTTGGGGTGTGTTTTTTAATTTACTCCTATGCTCAAGTTATCCTCTCTCTGAGGTTTCTAGATGTTTTGCCAATATACCGT
>QEPC01008826.1:1485260-1523099 GCA_003113815.1 Sphenodon punctatus
GGGAGGGGACAGAGGAGGAGTGGAGAGTGCGTGCAGGAGCGTGTAAGGAGACTAGGACTGAGAGGCAAGGGGGAGCCAGGTTGTGAAGGTATTTATAAGTGAATACCAAGAGTTTGTGAAGGATGCGTTGGGGAAGGGGGAGCCAGTGAGAGAGGAGAGGAGAGGCTGCTCGTGGTCAAAGCGATGGGCCGAGTGGATGACCCTAGCAGCAGAGTTTTGGATGGAGATAAGGGGAGACAGGTGAGAGTGGGGGAGGCCAGTAAGGAGGAGGTTGCAGTAGTCAAGGCAAGAGATGACCATGGCATGAACAAGGGTTTTGGCTGAGGAGACAGAGAGAAAGGGGCAAATCTGAGCAATGTTGTGGAGGGCGAAGCGACAGGACTTGGCAACAGAGACATGTAAGGTTTAAAGGAAAGGTGAGTATCGAAGACGAAGCCCAAGCTACGGGCTTGGGGAACGAGGCGGATGGTGACCCCCCATCAATAAAAATGGACAGGGAAGAGGGAGAGAAAGGGTAGGGAGGAATGATAAGGAGCTCAGTCTTATCCATGTTGAGCTTGAGCTGACGTTGGGACATCCAGGCAGAGATATCAGAGAGACAATTGATGAGGCGAGCTTGGACAGAGGGGGTGGAGAGAGAGAGTTGAGTGTCATCAGCATAGAGGTGATATTAGAAGCCGTGGGAGGCAATGAGTTTGCCAAGGGACAGGGTGTAGATAGAGGAGAGGGCCCAGGACAGAGCCTTGGGAAACCCCAACCAAGAGGGGGAGAGAGGAAGAGTTGGAGTTGGGAAGAGACACATTAAAGGAGCGGTCAGAGAGGTAGGAGGAGAGCCAGTCAAGGACAGAGCCGCAGAAGCCTAGGGAGCGGAGAGAGTCCAGTAGGGGTGAGTGGTCGATCATGTCAAAGGCAGCAGGGAGGTCAAGGAGGACAAGAATGAAGTAAAGGCGCTTAGATTTAACGACAAGTAGATCATTGGTGATCTTGGCAAGGGCAGTTTCAGTGGAGTGAAAGGGGTGGAAGCCAGAATGGAGAAGGTCCAGGGCGGAGTTGGCAGAGAGGAGATCCAGGCAGCGGGAGTAGACAACATGTTCCAGAAGCTTAGAGGCGAAGGGAAGGAGGGAGACCGGCTGGTAGCTAGAGGGGTCGAGGGTAGACTTTTTGATGATGGGAGAGAATGTGGCATGCTTGAAGGTGGAGGGGAAGGAGCCAGCGAAGAGGGAGAGATTAATGACATGTAAAAGGGGGGGGGGAACAACAGTGAGAGCGATGGAGGTCAGGAGGCAGGAGGGGATTGGGTCAAGAGGGCAGGTGGAAGGGTTGGAGGAAGAGAGCAAAGAGGAGATTTCCTCAAGGGAGGCAGGAGGAGAGGAGAGAGGGGGGAGGGAGCAGGGAGAGAAGACAGGTGGGAAGCAATATTCCAGCAGATCTTGTCAATCTTTGAGGTGAAGAATGATGCGAGGTCCTGAGCAGAAAGGGAAGAGGGTGGAGGGGGGCTTAAGAAGGGAGTCAAAGGTGGAGAAGAGGCAACAAGGATCACAAGAGTAGGATTCAACCCAGGAGGCATAGTAGTGTTGCCTCACCAGGGAGATAGCAGAGGAGAGGGAGAATTTATAGTGGAGGAAGTCAGAGTGGGAGCGGGATTTGCGCCAGAGGCGTTCAGCAGCCCGGGTGCAGGAGCAGAGGTAGCGGATAGTAGGGGTGAGCCAAGGATCAGTCCAGAGGTGGAGATCAAAGGACGAGGCTAGGCAGAGAAAGCGGGAGATGGAGGGCTGGGAAGGTGCATCAACATGGATGTTGAAGTCACCAAGAATGAGAGCGGGGGTAGCCTTGGAGAGGAAGCAGGTAAGCCAGGATTCAAAGTCTGGGAGAAAAGAGGAAAGGGGGCCAGGGGGGCGGTAGATGACAGTGACACGAAGCTGATGGGGGGAATAGAGATGTACAGAGGGAGCCTCGAAGGAAGGGAAGGAGAGGGGCTGGAATCAACATGGGTTGGCAAGGAGAAAGCCCACGCCACCACCCCGGCCTTCGGAGCGGGGTTGGTGAGAGAATGAAAGGCCTCCAGAGGAGAGGGTGGCAGGGGTGACAGAGTCAGAGGGATAGCATATATATATCACAAGATGTATTACAATTAATGAAATTCTTAACAAAGGTTTTTCTTTATAATCCTTACATTCCTTAGTCTTAAGACTAAAGGGGCAGTTAATACATTGTCCACAAGGCAAATTTCCATTAGGGATTCTTCTGTCCAGGGTTGTTTGCACCAAGGTTGATGTTGGCGGTCTACATAACATAATGGCAGTCTAACCACGTAATCCCCAATATTCTTTCCTCTTTTGAAAGAAAAGAGGAAAGGAAGTTCACAACCCTCAATGTGGTTAATTATACTCCAATATTTTAATATGATCTTTTAACTGTAGAATTATGGCTGTTATAATTGGTAACGCAGACCAGTTTGCCCAAAGCATTCTTCTTTGGGGAATCCTTTAAAATAGAATCCTGAGATAGTGATGCAGTTTCTTTAAAGTTTTTCACAATTACATGTTTGGGGTATTTTCTACCCATCAATTTTTTACATAAGGCTGTTGCTTCTTGGAAAAGATCTGAATCAAAAGAACAATTTTTTAGCCTTCTGAATTGACCTTTAAGGATATTTTGTATCAAATGCCTAGGGTGGTGACTTACATAATGGAGATACATATTTTGGTATGCTGGTTTTACATATGCAGTGGTATAAATATTGTCTCCATCTAAAATGGACCTATAGATCTAAAAAAATAATTTTATTATAATGAAATAGCATTGTGAATTTAATAGTATGTTGATTATTAAGCCAAATCAAGAAATTCTTCAGCAGGAGGATTTCTCGGGTGCAGAGGTACTTGGCCAACCCATCAAAATCCAAGATACTGAAAAGACCAAATTGGTAAAAGGTAGTTTTATGCTGGACTGAAATTGTGAAGAGAACAAAAAATTCTAGTCTCCCTGCCTGTCAAAAATTGTATTAAGACTTTCATCTCACCATTCTGGAAGATTTTTTATTTTAAAAAAAGTCCTCAGGTATATGGCAGAATAGGGAGTGACCATTCCTTCAGGTTTATAATGTCACATGGACTGAAGTCATCCTTCAAACCACCCACATCAGAGTAGTTCCATTAATCTCATATTTCATGGATATCAGTAGGACTATAATCTGGAATAAGTAAATTGAGGACTGCAGCCTATGTGACATTATAAAGCTGAAAGAATGGTTTCTCCATAATCTGCCATGGTGTTGAAATCACCACTGGACTGTTGCTAAGATGTTTATAAAGCATTGTCCTTCTGGCTACTGTCGCTTTGACCAAAAGAGGAGGTTTATTTTCATAATGACAGAAAAAAGAATGACCTTTTAGAATCCCTCTTAGCACTTCAAGGTACAAACAGTCTTCGTTTACACTGTTTAGTTTAACAAATAAAAGCCATAAAAATGACAAACAAACTTCTAAGCGTCAAAGAATAAGATGATGTTTGGAGGAGAGGAACTAAATGTACCCCACAGCGCTCATACCACAGCCAAGTGTTATGTTCCCTTGCAGTGATGAGCAGATGCAAGGAGCAGTTCTGGGCCGCAAAGATTTCTGGAGGAAAATGTTCAAGTCTCAGAGTGCAGCCAGCGACACCAGCAGCCAGTCAGAGCAGGACACGTCTGAATGCACCACTGCTCACTCAGGGACAACCACCGAAAGGCGCTCTCGCTCCCGCTCCCGACGGATCTCGCTGCGAAAGAAACTCAAACTCCCCCTAGGTAAATGTATGTCTCTTTAGATTATATTTCTTCTTATTGCTTGTGCAGATCGGTATAGACCAGAAGGGAAACGTTCTAGCCAGACTTCAGTAGAAAAGGAAGAATAAATATCATTCAGCCTTTCTTACTGATCATTCTTGCTCTTCATCCCTTATGGTCCTAAAAGTCAACCTTGTATGTTAGGAATCAAAATCTTATCCTTAATGCATGTAGCATGAACAGATGTCCCCTTTTGTCCCTTCTCATGTCATGGCATGGCCTCTTCAGCATCATAAAGGACTCTACCTATATTGCTGTCAGATTCTGCTTAAAGCTATGTCATAAACGTCCTGACTGATTTTGCCGCTAACAGGGAACTGGCTGAAACGCTCCTCCCTCTCCGGACTGGCTGATGGTGTGGAGGATCTTCTGGATATCAGCTCTGTGGACCGTCTCTCTTTCATCAGGCAGAGCTCCAAGGTAAATAAGTTGCTCCGGTGAAACAATCTGGCAAATTCCTAGTTGACAGCAACATTCTAGCTGATGGAGCCAGAGAAAGCTCTCAGGTGTTGAGGGAAAATTGGGTGGTATTGGTATAAAACATACAGCTGTGTAAGTCCTCCCACTGAAAAGTGGGAGAAGTTTGTGCCTTAGACCCTTTTTACACGGACACCCTAAAATGTAATGGGTGTTACATTTTATTATACATGGTGCAGGGCAACACTGCAGACCTGCAACATGGGCCCTTATCACATGAGATGCCTCCACCCAGTTTCGCTGGGTGGAGATGAGTGGAGCCATCTGTGTAAACACCACTTGCAGTGGGTGGGGTGCATTTCGCTGGGTGGAAGTGTCTGTGTTGACACCGCAGACGGTGGGCGTAGGTGGGTGCATGCTCCCACGCAACACCCATCTCCACCCACCACCCACCCACGGAGCAACAGACGCCACTGCTGATTGCTCCGTGGGTGGGGGGTGGGGGGAGATGGGTGTTGCGCGGGAGCATGCACGCACCTACACCCACCGCAAGTGGTGTTTACACAGACACCTACACCCAGCGAAATGCACCCCGCCCGCAGTGTTTACACAGATGCTTCCACCCATAGAAACTGGGTGGAGACATCTCGTGTGAAAAGAGCTCACGTTGCAGGGCTGCCATGTACCATGTATAATAAAATGTAACACCCATTTTATCAGTGTTAGAGTGTCTGTATAAAAAGGGCCTTATTTTTTTCCAGGAAAATTTGGCATACTTATTATGTCAGAGCATTGTGAGATTCTGTTAGGGAAACTAAGGCACCAGGAAGTCGAACCAGTATATTTTCCAGTGCCATTCCAAGCTAATAATGGTTTAGTAACCAGTTCAAACTGGTTCACTTAGGAAAATATCACATTATTATTATAATACTGATTTGTAAAGTGGGGTGAAGCAAGCTAATGAATCTAAATTTGTCACAGATTTGTACTATGAAGTGTGCCTTCAGTTAAATAAGTGATCAATATTCACTAAATTTGAGGACTAATTATTTGGCAAGGAGGCAGACACAAAGCACCCCCTGCTCACTCACTTCTGATAGAGTCTGGATCAACAGAGACAGCTTCCCTCACTGGACTGGTAGAGGCTTGCTATACTCTACACTGCCTGTGACCCTGCAGGAGGAGTCCCCAACCTGGAGCTGTCACTGGGGTTTTTCCTAGGGCCCAGCCTGTGTTCCAGGTCCTCTTCTCTATTTTCACTGTGAGACTACAGTGTACTGCAGCCTTCAAGAGAAGCCTGACCAGGCCCAACATGTATAAAAATCCCCCCAGATGTGTGTGTGTGATGCTTCTATTGTGGGATGGGGCTGGGGTGGATTTGGAAGGGATCCGCACAGCCTGGGTCTGCTATACTATATCACTTTTTAGTTGAGCTGGTAACGAATCCATTTTCTCAGTTCAGTTCCAGTTCAGGTTCCAGATTAGAAAGACCGTCAAATAATGGGTCAGGTTCTCTTCTAGTTTGAGAGAAAATAAAGATTGAAACCAGCTTTTGGTTCAACACCCTGTGAGGCAGGGTTCCATCCAATCAGACAAACGGAGGCAGACATTGGCCGTTTTTATACGAATGCCCCACTCAGTGTTCCAGTGGGTGTTGGGGGGGCCGTTCGTGTAAACGGCTGGCAGTGGGGGGGGGATGTGTGTGCGCCGGGTGTGCACCCGTGTAAACACCACGGGCGGTGGGTGTCTGTGCATGTGCACTCCCAATGCACATCCACCTCCACCCATCACCCACCCATCTCCACCCACGGAGCCCTCCGGAAAACCGGAGGAGGCCCTGTGAGTGGAGATCGGTGGAGGTGGGTGGGTGGCCGTGTAAACGGCCACCCACACACCAGGGCCAAACACCCATCCCCCCCACCCACCTCCGTCCATGTAAAAACGGCCATTGGCCCTTTTCGCATGGCCTGGGGTTGGGGGGGCGCCCACAGTGGGTGGAGGTGAGTGTGCAGCCATTCCCACAGGTGCACACCCATCTCCACCCACCTCCATGCATGGAGCAATGGGCATTGGAGCCTGTTGCTCCGTGCGTGGGGAATGGGTGGAGGTGGGTGGAGCGTGGAAGTGTGCACGCAGGCACCCCACCCACCATGGGCACCGTTCCCACAGATGCCCACCCACTGCACACCCACCGCAGGCAGCATTTGCACGGGTGCCCCACCACCACCACACACATGTGCGGTGTGGAGAGGTGCCCATGTGCAAAGGGCCAGTCACACAACATGGTATTAAACAACTTCGTTCTTGTGTAATTTAGGATTACAATAGTACATAAACATGCACCCGGCAAGTAGAAATAAAACAGATCAAGCAGGATAAGTAGAGACCCTGGAAGACATTCATGCTTTGTGCTCTCCTCAGTCCAGGGGATCGCCACACTAGTTGTTAAAATGCTCATTTATCCACTGGTCTCTTTACACCATTATTTCTACCACAGCATGGCTGCATATTATATTTTGCTTAAATATCATGAGTCACTATATTCCCCAAATCCCCTTTTTATTATTGTGTCCATCGGGAATATCACACCACTCCAATATGGTGGCAATCCCATTTTCCATTATTCACCACTCCAAATTCATTTCACCCTTTTACAATTCTGTTTTCCGTACATAATTCTAATTGTATGACTTTGTTTTGCAAGCTGGCCCTTCTCTGTAAACCGTTAACTTATTCGAGAGCCGGCATGCTTTGTCCAAACTTCATGGGTGTGTGGTGTAGAGCTGAAATGGTTATTCATATGGACAAACCGGAGCTGGCAGATTTTCTGGTTCCAAACCTCTCCTTACCTGGCTTGAATGATCTTGGTGGGCAGCAGTGGCTGTCCCAGGGCTGGGCCTGTTGGGCCCCAATCCAGCCTCTCTGGACAGGCCCCCGGAAACAAAACCAGAAGTTATCCTGGGCAATTTCGGGTGGCCTGTGCACATGTTAGCAAGCCCCTCAGAGCCAGCACTTACATGTGCCCTGAGACAGCTGCTTCTGCCTCTGCTTGCCAAGAGCATTAAGGCCACATAAGGCCCCCTGCCCATAGCCCCACCTGCTCATGCTGCCCCCTCTCTTATGCCCCTGCTCCCTACCACCCTAGCAGTTTTCTTATCCAGTTAACCATAGAGCTATCCGGTACCTGTTGGATTAGCTGCCAGTGCTTTTCAGTGACAAGTTGATTTAGGTACACCTGTGTTGTCAACTCGAAGGACTAGGTTGGGACCAGTCATGCTCACTACCAGGGTCACTCTTTCCCAACAATCTACAAGAACAAATGGGAAGAAATCTTTCCTATAAGTAGGGACCCGTGTTCACCGTGTTTTCCCCATTGCCAATGGGAAAAAGCACTGAACACTGGTCGGTCCCTGCCTATAGCCCATGAAGTAATAGCAGAGCTGCTCCATGGAAACAGTTCAGCCAGAGGGCAGGAGCAGCCTCTTTGCTTCCCACCTGCTAGTCAACCTGAATGAAATGGGGAGAAGGGAGACGCAACATAGGGATTGATTTTG
Organism: Sphenodon punctatus; assembly: GCA_003113815.1. NCBI lineage: Eukaryota > Metazoa > Chordata > Lepidosauria > Sphenodontia > Sphenodontidae > Sphenodon > Sphenodon punctatus. The sequence goes on from QEPC01008826.1 coordinate 1,493,058, forward strand.
TCTCCTGCTCCTTTTAACGCTTTCTTCCTAGCTCCTCGATACTCCCGTTTGCTTTCATACAGATCACTCCCCTGTAATGCCAGATGCTTCATTTTCATGTAAAAGATAATGGTACAGAAACTGGAAGGTGTCAGCACATAAATATCTTCCCTCTTTGTTCAGGTGAAATTCACGAGTGCAGTGAAGCTGTCTGAAGGAGGACCAGGCAGTGGTCTGGAGAATGGACGTGATGAAGAGGAAAATTTCTTCAAGCGTCTTGGTAAATGGCGCACCTGCCGACGACATCTTCCATCCAAGCTTCATCACACAGAAGAAAAAGATGGTTAGAAATCAGGGTTCTGTTTCTTCAGTCCTTTTTAGTTTTGTTTTTCTTTTCCTTCCTGACCTTTTTTCCCCATTCATTCATTCATTCTCTCTCTCTCTCTCTCTCTCTCCTTACTCGCCCTCTATTTTGCCCTTTTCATTTCTCCTACATGGTTTTTGTAACCCATTCTGTTTTTCTCTGACTCTTCATTCTTTGTAACCATTTTCTCTCTCTTTCTTCCTTTTCTTCCCAAGTCATTTTGAGTTCAAACAAATTGTAACCTGGTAAAACTAAAAACAAAAAACAACCTAATATGGCCAAATAAATTAGGCTAATGCAACATTTGGATATTATTATTATTATTATTATTATTATTATTTTTAAAAATAATCAAATCAACATACTTGAAAATGTTATACTTATTTGAGGTCAAGATTTGGTCCCAAAGCATGTGAATCTTTCATTCCTTAATATAATGATGGATGGTTCCATCATTTTTTTTCTATTACTGGCCATTTGGCAATTTTCGGTAAAGTTCAGCACTGATGAAATGGAAAACCCTGTATAAACCTTGTTTTAATTATCTCTTTTCTTCTGTGTTTGCATGTCTTGTGTCTGCATTCCATTCATTAACGAGATGCTGTCCCTTTCTCAGCAAAAGAAATAATTCTAATAACTTTCTCAAAAAAGTGTATTTAATCGCATTGCTATTTATAAAGCAATGATGTCTGAAAAGTGCCTTCTCTAGCACAAAAAGTAAAGATTACATTCTCAAGGACTGTTTGTGTTTTCAATTGCAAATGTTCTGAGCTCTGAATCTGGTTACCTTGATCCTTGTTACTAAGGAAACAGTCTTGCATCTTGATGTTCTAACATTATTGTGTTTCTTTTGAAAAAACAAAACCACCACAGCAACCAGTGGTAAACAGATGTTGATTTCCTTCCCTGGCAGCTTTACAGTTTTCCTAGAATGTTACATATTCTAATATTACATTATCAGATATCACAGTGGTTTTATTCCTCATGCACGTGGAGTATACCCCTTTTGCCCCATCACATGATGGATATGTATAGGCAGACATGAAAATCTTCCTTGAAAAAGCAGTGGCCGAATGTGTTCCAGTTGCTGATTTAATACAGAACGTGATGGAGCCTGATTTTGATCTCACTGATAACATTGTAACTTTCCAGATATTGGTAGAATTACCATATGTCCAATTTATGCTGTTCAAAGCAGGATCAGAAGCAGGTCCTGGTGTTATAAGCAAAGACATGGCACTTAAAATGAATAGTATCTCTATGCATCTCCATTGTGAAACTGAAGTACTAGGAAAGTACAGAGATGCCATTTTCTGAAAGTGATAACCCACTTCAAATATTCAGCTGATGTAACTCAGCATAATTTCATGGACCTTAGTGGAATCCTGGCAATTTATGCCATCTGACGATCTGGCCCGTGCATGGCCCTTTTTACACAGACGCTCTAACACCCATAAAATGGGTGTTACATTTTATTATACATGTTGCAGGGCACCACTGCAGCCAATCACCACGGGCCCTGTGCACACGATGCCTCCACCCAGTTCCTCTGGGTGGAGATGGGTGGGGGAGTCTGTGTAAACGCCACTTCCGGTGGGTGTTGGTGAGTGTTTGCCACCCACGGCCAATACCCATCTCCACCCATGGAGCAACGGACGCCACTGCCGGTTGCTCCGTGGGTGGGGGTCGGTGGCCGGGAGCAAACACTCACCAACACCCACCGAAAGTGGCATTTACACAGATGCCTCCACCCAGGGAAATGCTCGGAAATGCTCCCCACACATCGGCCAACGCCCATCTCCACCCAGAGGAACTGGGTGGAGGCATCATGTGTGCACAGGGCCCGTGGTGATTGACTGCAGTGGTGCCCTGCAACATGTATAATAAAATGTAACACCCATTTTATGGGTGTTAGAGCATCTGTGTAAAAAGGGCCCATATTGGACACAGTTCCTACACCTATCGGCATCACACACATCAGAGGAAGGTAACACCTACATAACTCAAATCACTTTCTCATACAAGTAGGTATATCAGTGACAGGTAGCAACGTGGTGTCCTTTTTGATAACTGTAACAGGTCACGGATCTCCAGTAGTAAGTTGCTGCAGGATCAGGGCCCAAGAAGTGCTTTTCAGAGGGGAATTTACTCCAATACAGTCTTTATGTGCAACACACACAGTCCCTCAGCAGTATCTCTAGCAGGTACATAACGGGGTGGCTGTATCTTGGCTAAGTCCTTGCAGGACCAGGACCAAGATGCCACTTTCCCATTCGGTCTTCAATCTATGTACATACTGGCATCACCATAACACAGTACAGTCTTACCCATTATACAGTCCCTGTACTAGTGTCAGGTATACAAGTCCTCCATCCCCCAAGCTATCTAACCCCAGCCTAGCCAGGTAAGGAATCTCTGGCTCCAAGGTAGCCAGTCAGCTCCCAGTTGTTAGCTGCTCACAACCCAGAGAGAAAAGTGCAATCCCATAGACTTTCAGGTTTGCTAGGCCAGGTCCAAGCCTTTAGCTTCCAAAGCCTCCAATGACTTAGTTAACAATGCTCCTGGTCTCCCGTCTATAAGTTCTTTGTCTCTTCTTCAGCAGCAGCTTCTGCTTCTGCTTCTGCTTCTGCTTCTGCTTCCTCTTCTTCTTCTTCTTCCTCCTCCACTTAGTTTTCTCCCGACAGAGCAGCCTTCAGGGAGCTCCTCTCCTTTCAGAGTCCAAGAGCAGATGGCCTCTCCTCTCGCTTTGGCTTCCTGTTATATTGGGCCCAGTCAGGCCCTCGGCTTCTGAGCTCTTAAAGAACTACTGACCTTCACAGAGCCCGCACTCTCCCTAAGCCTCAAGGCTGCTGCAGCTCTTCCCCAACCTTACATCTGCCTCTGCCCTATGGGAATAGTTCTGTCAGGCTCAGCTCAGCCCAGCCCACCTGGCTGGTGCATGCTCTCAAGGGTTAGTTTCACCAATCCCTTCACAGGACAGAAGCCCTGCTCAGCTGTTCCTTGCCACAATCACCTGTTGCTTTCTTATTCAGCATGACTCTTATCAACAAGCTGAAGTAATTATAAGGATGGCTTTTCAGAACTGATTGATGCACTGTTATCAGTTATGAAATTATAGTAAGCATGGGCAGGCCTACGCTTATGCATTATGTAGACATGTAAACAAGAATGTTATTGAAGATGGCTAGAACAGCTGTAGTTTTGTTAACTGGGTACATACATACACACTACAGGGCAGATTCTAGTCCCTAGAATGCTGCTTCTTTATGCAAGTTAATTTAATTGGCACTAGCCTCTCACAGAGCTAGGATCCTTTATATCCAGCTGTAAAGAGACAGGTAGTTCAAGGATTCTTCTAGACTAAGGGAGTTCCCTGGTGCCACAGGGTTGGCATAACAGACTCTATGGGTGCAAACAGATGGATGCGGAGGCTGCCTGCTCTGGGGGTGCACCCCAACATCCTCCTGCTTGCTGCCCTGTTTTCAATGGACCCAGTGGTTTCCCTGGCCCACAGTCCACCTGCATTACACCACACGCACAAAACATTGCAGGCAGTTCACCAAATGCTCTAGGCTGGCGCCCGCATCTCTATAATATTGCCCGGGGCAATAGACAGCCAAAAGCAGAGTTGCAGCATGGGTCCTCCAAGCAGACAGACAAGAGCTCCGCCTCAGGCCGGTGCCTAAGTCACAAGACGTGTGCCTAGTTAATTAACAAGACGTGTGCCTAATTCATTAACTGGTGCCTAATTAACAAGACGTGGCAACCTGGGTGCATTTTAGCACACACTGGCTCACATGGTGGGTCCACCATGTCCTTGGATGCCACCACGAGTGGGGAGAGAGTAAGGGCTGCGGGCAAACATCTGGCAAACACTTACTAGACGGGCAGGCGAACACACACTTGATGGCTGCTAATGTGGGCTATCGGCTTGTTTATTAGTCTCCAGCTAACAACCCAACCAGTGGACTAACCTGCCTCTTTACAGCTGGATATAAAAGAGAGTTCTTGTGATTTAATCTATATGATGACCAGCACAGGGGTTGGGGCAGGAAAGTCATTAATGAAAGCCAAATAAACCAGTCAGTTTTGTTTCCAACCTGAAACAGCCAATATTGGCCTTTTCCTGTTCTGTCACATTTTGGGGCGCACAATCCTACTGGGAACATTACCCAAGACTCAGATCCACCCCCTTGCGTATAATCACCAGGGCTGAGCCCTGGCAAGTCTCCCTCACGAAAAAAATTAAGCCCTGGCAGGGGCAGGGAACCTTTCCCCTTCTGCAGGCCACTGTGAAAATGCTCTGTGGGTCAGACAGGAATTTTAAGGGTGTGTTTAGGATGGGGGAATGGCGGAATGAAGGGTAGGGTCCAGATCATAGATCTACTCTAGAGGTGGCCTAACAGTGGCCCAGGAGCCACATTCAGCTCTTGGGCAGTTCAAGTATGGCTTTTGTTTGGGTCTGGTTCTGGACCCCACACTGCCTATGAGGTAACACATAGGGTGTCTTTAGACATAACGTCCACGGGTGTCTGAATGTGTGTTTTGACCTTGATATGAACACCAGTTTGGCCCTGTGTTCATCATGTGGCGCTGCTTAGAGACACAGCCCATCATGGGGCAAATTGGTGTTTTGCTTGCTATCCGATCTCAGCATGCAATCTCTGCCACCTCGTTCCCCGTGTTGTACCTGCTAACATGCCACACGGTATCATTAGACACAACGTTGGCCATGTATTCAGCTGAAACACACAAATTGTCCTTGTGATGCAACAGGCATTCACATTGCGTGTTCAACGGGTGGCCAAAGTGGTGTTGGGATTGTTATGGTGCTTACACACAATGGCCAAATACGTGCTTAGGGGGTTTGACACCCGTTCTTTGTTATGTCTGAAGATGCCCACAGTCATATGTCTTATTTCATTGGACCCAAGTCTCAGTAGTTGGACCACATCTACTTCTCAGGGTGTTTTCACACAAGACACTCTCCACCCACTACCCACCCACCTCCCACCCACTATACATGTTACAGGGCACCCATAGGGCAACACTACAGCCCTGAACCATGTATAGTGTGTGGGGTGTGTGGGGAGAGTGTCTTGTGTGAAAACGGCCTCAGAATCTCAGCAGCCAGGATCACAGTGTCAGGGCTCCGGGATCGGAGCCTAGGGGAAGGAGGGAGAAGTTTGGCAAGCTCCGGGATCGGAGAACAGAGGGGAAAGTAAGGAGGCGGGGCCAAGGGCTAGGAGAGGGAGGAGGAAGAGGTAGGTAAGCAGGGAAAAGGGAGGGAAGGAGGCCAGGGGCTAACACGGGAACCTCTCAGCCGCTGTCCGAATACCAAGGAGACAAAGTGCTCAGTATAAGAGCCAGACAAGCTGGCCTAAGAAAACATATGGCTCATTATCGAGGTCAAGGGACAGGGAATTGGGGAGAGGTAGATCAGGAACTGGGAGTAGGGGACCAGAGGCAGGGAACAAAGAACCAGAGGCAGGGAATGAGGGATCAAGGGCAAGGAACAGGAAGCTGGGGTAAGGAGCAAGGGGCCCAAGACAAGGGACCAGAAGCAAGGAGCGGGGACCCAAGGGCAAGGGAGCAGGGAGCCAGGGGCAAGGGAGTCGCAGGGGCGAGGGAATGGGGAGCCACAGGGGCAAGGCAGCCAGGGCCCCACAGAGAAGGGAGTAACAAGGTTATAAAAGGCAGAAGACAAACACAGAATAGGGCCTTTCCAGCCAATGCACAGACAACAGAACACATAATACGCTATGACAAGGGTTCAAGGGAACAGGGACACACATCCACATAAATACAGGGCAGGGTATCAACACAAGGGGAGGGGGAAGATCTAACACACTAGGAAGACACAGGAAACACAACACAGACTCAAACAAAGGTACAACCAGAGAACAGCAAGAGAAGGCGAGTAGAGCGTGAGCCACGCAAGGGTCGTAGAGGGGTAACCTGGAGCTCCATACCTGCCACAGCCCTCAGCAGCCTTAAATACTACAAGGAGCCAATCAGGCTGTGGCAGGTGGGCCCACGTCCCCTATCAGGTGCAAGTGGGACACAGAGCGAAAGGGAAGAGAGGGAACAACAAGGCAGGGAGGGAAGCCACCCTCTGCGGTCACCCTCTAGTGGTGCAGGAGGCAGCAAGAGCCTCAGGCAAACCCTTGAGGCCAGGAATTCAAGGCTCAGCCATGATGCACAGATCACTGACTTCACCGGCCAATAATGCAGTAAGAGAGAATTGTGTGCATGCACGTGTATGTGTATCTTGTGACTCTTGGCCACATGAAGATTTTTATATGTGGCTCTTGAGGTTGGGAATTTTGACCACCTCCAATCTATGGCGTGGCTCCATCACTAGTACATTCCCTGAGCTCACTCGCTTAGGACTTGAAGGTTGGGACTTAGCTCTTGGGCCAAATTCAGGAAATGGAAAGGGGACAATAAAAAACAACTGCAGGCCATTTTTGTTCTGTGGACTATAGGTTCCCCTCCTTGTTATAGACTTTGAACTAGAATTCAAGCATTAGAAAAGCCATAATAACTGTGAAACTTAAGTGTAAGACCACTTTTACACAAAGCGCTTAGACGTGCCGCTGTAGCCTTGTATTAAAAGGAAAACCGCACAGGGAGTGTTTACATGGTCCCTGTGCTACCGGAAGTGATGTGCTGCCCATTCTCTTCAGTAGCGGTGACTTTCAAGAGGCGCATTCCGTAGACCTCAATTTTCAGGTCTGCAGAAAGTGGCCCTAGATTTAAGAGTTGTTATAATAAAACAGGTAAATTATCCAGTGATCTTCAAGGTAATTTGATGGTTGCTTGTGAGTTCTTGAAAATCAGGGAGGTTAAAGGAATTTTTTTTTTAAATTCAAGTTTGCAAGGTTAATTGTGAAAGTCAAGAGTATATGTAAAAATATCTACAGGATAAGTTGTATATCTCAGGGGAAAATTGTGTGCACAACTACAGAGAGAGAGTTGATACTGATTCTGCAGCTTACTCTGCACAAGCACACACCATTCACGCATGTGGAGTAACTTGCAAAGTCTGCATGAGTATGTACCAACAGAAGTTGGTCCAGTAAAAGAGATCATCTGAACTACTTTGTCTCCATCTCTTATATTTGGGACACTCTCTCGGTATACACAAAGGTATACATGCATAATGTAAACGTACTGTATAATATGCTGTATAACATCCTCAAACCCCCTACTGTATTTTGTCCCTCAGATGGCATGGCTTAATCATTTTGAATGTCACATGAGACTGAGACCACATTCACACCTGCAGCGGCTGCCAGCCTCGTGCAGATTTTGGCTCTGGTAGAAACTGCGAAAGCCAAAATCTACACGGAATTCAGCCAGTGTGAACCCCCCCCCCCTTCCCTCCCCGCCTCTGTGCATGGCTTTGCCAGAGTCACCTGGAAGAATACAGAGCTGGATTTGCTTTCCCTGCGTTGTACTCTTCCTGGTGACCTCCAGCAAAGCCGTGTTGGGGGGGGGGGGCGGGGCTTTCGCACCGACCAAACTCTGCGTAGATTTTGGCTTGTGGGAGCCAAAATCTGCATTACTGCAGGTGTGAATGTGGTCTGAATTTCCCCACACATGCCCATCCTGAGTTTATCCATTTTATGCAAGGACATTTGAGAACCTGAAGGTTTAGGAAGACAGTCAAAATACTCAGGATGAAAGCTGTTCTGTGCATGCATAGCTTTCATTAATTCAGTGGGACATCAGGGCCGTCCTTACCACAGGGTGACCTGGGTCCACAGCCCCAGACCCCACTATCTTCTCTACTTGAACTACTAGCCCAGCAGTGGCCCCCATTTTTACCGGGGCAAGGTGCAAAACCCTCCACTTCCTCCCAGCAGGGCCTCAAACACTTCGAGGCCCTGCAGAGGAGGCAGGGCCATGGAGAGGAGGTTGGGCTACCAGCGCTTCTGCATTTTATGGTCTCCCTGGATGCCACAAATTCTCAGGCTGGCCCTGGTTGGTGTTATTTTCCCAAGGAAAGGAAAACACAAAGAGCTCATTTGTCTGAAGAAAGGCCCTACTCCCTTATGAAAAACCCAATTAATGGCTGAACTTGGGGCAATGTCTTTGTTGGTGTGTTTGTCTTCTTTCCTTTTCAACATTTGTGATGCTGTGCTGTGACATCACTCTGCTTTCAGTCTCTCCCCATGATGCTTCCTTCTGTCTTTGTTCTCAAATATGACAACTGAGCAAAACCAGGAAAGAAAAAATGTATTACAGTAAAGGAAATGATTAAACATGGACTCATTTTGGAATGTCATTTCCGAATTGTATCCTTCACCATAATCTGTGAATCCAGATCATGGGGATTTATGCATTTCAAAGATCTACACACTATCCAGTTGATCATTTGTTAAAAACCCTTTTACCTGTACTAAAAATACAATAAAAATCTAAGTATCTTTTACACAAGAGGCTGCTTATGGCTTGAGGCTTTTATTTAATACACTTTCCATTCAATGCAAAGTGTCCAGGATTATTCAGTTCATGTTTGAAACACAAGAATGTGTTGGGATTCATTCAGTCACTAGAGCAGTGACCTCATGTACATCTAGCAAGTGATAATGAAATAGAAAACTCTCAAAGCCTAGCAATAATTTTTACTATCTGGGCCAGATTCTCAACTGGTCTACATTTAAAAAAAAACAAAAACCAAAACCCTCCTTTGACTGCACAGGGATTAAGATCAACACTTTCTGAAAGTGAGGCTCTTTAACATATCTCAAATAGGGCCCTAAAATTAAGATGCCCAAAATCATGAATCACAATTGAAAACAGGCCTATACAACAGTTTGTCTCAGCTGTTTTGGAAGAATTGTTATTATTTGTCACCTGTAGTTTGTAATTTCCTACAAGTAAATGAACAGATAGGAAACAGGATGGGTTCAGATGCTTTCTTACAAAGAAGCTTTCTTCTTGAAAGATGAAAGTTAAAGACCAATACATGGGTTAAAAAATATCAGTAACTGTCTAGTAACAGTAAACCAGAGACTGACCTGGCAGGAGAATGAGAGAGCAATCCTAAGAGCCCAAATGAGCAGAGAGATGATCTGCTACTGTATTTGCATATTGTTTTCTGTATCAGGCCGTATTCTGCTCTCATACTGAAGTGATTCCATTGTAGTCAGTGGGATCAGTTCAGATTTAATTAAAGCTCAGAATCTGGCTCAGAGTCTTCCCATGTCTCACTACAATTAATGGCTGCCCTAGGTACCAGCATGTATGCTTTGATCAAGTATTAGGTAGTGGGAGGGGAGGTGGAATGGTAATTGAATCTTTCCTCAACCTTTTTTTATTTGTGAGCTCTCGTGTGCCCCGTCTCTCCCCCTCTCCTCCTTCCCCCACAACCCCCTTTGTATTTTCTTCTTTCTCAGGATGCCATAGCTTTGATGATCACTTGGCTTCCAACCAAGAGGGAGGAAAATCCAAGAACGTGGTGAACCTGGGAGCAATCAGACAAGGCATGAAGCGCTTTCAGTTTCTCTTGAACTGCTGTGAGCCTGGCACTATCCCTTATGCCTCCATCCTGGCAGCTGCCCTTGATCTTGTAAGTCATTGTAAGAACATTCATTAGTTTAGTTCATATTTGTGAAGATTTAATAATGCAATAACCTGGGATGTACAATGGCCACTCAGGAGTAAGTGGGTTGAGGACTGCAGCCTAAGATGCTTCGTTCGTTCAGTCATATCTGCAGAAGCATTTTGAATGGGTAAAGCAGTATACTGATGCTATGTGTTATCAAAAACTAAAGTTTTAATATATGTGGCTATAAACCAGCATAAAAAAGAATCTCTGTTATACAGATCTCCTTAATAAAACCACTGCTGACATAGTTTTATACGCAAGCCCCATTTTCCACTAACATTCATTAAGCTTTCCCCTTCCAAGTGGACTATAACATGCAACATATAGCACAAAGAACTGCAAATTATGGGGCAGTGTTTGCTATGATTCCACTCGAGTCCATCTGATGATATAGGGGATTAAAGAGAAACTTGGTTGCTAGTCACCAGTGTTGCTGACTTCACAAAGGCTCAAAGTCTGCCTGGTTTATAATTTGTCTACTGGTGATGTAGGGTGTTTTCAGATGTGACGGGGCCAATTGGCCCCATCACGAAAACAATAGATTCATCCCCCGCCGGGATGACCCCGTCATGCCCTAACAGACGTGCTGGGGGATCCCGGCGGGGAATCGGGGAGGGGGCGGGGCCGCGCGGTGCAACGTGCGGCCGCACGGCCCCACCCCCTCCACGCTCCCCGCCGCCTGCCCTCTGGGGAGACGGGCAGCCGCCGCGGCCAATGCAGCTGCAGCGCTCGCCCGCTTTGGCCACGGGCCGGAATCCCTGCAGGGATTCCGGGCCGTGGCCGCCGTCCAGAAGTGACGGCGGGGTTCATCACGGCGGGGAATCACCTTCGCCACGCGGCGGCCACCAGTCCCACTGCTTTGGCCGCTCGCGTGGCGAAAGTGATTCCCCGCCGTGGTAACATCTGGGGGGGGGAACATACGTTCCCCCCAACAGACGTGCCGTGATCACAGCCACCACAGGGAATTGACTGTGGTTGACTGTGATCTCGTAACGTCTGAAAACACCCGTAGATCCAAAGCCTAGATGATCCAAGCCCAAAACAGGCTACCATCCAATCCCAATTGTTACATGGGCTACTTTATTATTCTGACCTTCTATTCTGCTCTCTTCTGTTGCCATCTGTCTCCTTCTCTGCAGTATTCTTACTCCTTTCCCTAATTTTTATGTTGTTGTTGTTATTATTATTATTATTATTATTATTATTAACAACTTAGTGCCAGCAATGTTCCTGGCACTGTACAGTCGTGATTAGAGACAGGACCCTGCCCCCAAGGGACTTACGATCTAAAATGGGCAAGGGAAAGGAGAACATAGGGAGGGGGAGGGATACATAAATGAAGTTGAGAGGTTGCAGGTGCCTGTCCTTAGCTTAGTTACAAGGGGAGAAGGGATCCTGACAGAGAAGCTGGTATAAAGAGAAGAGCAGATGAGCATTGTGTGGCGATGAGGCGTTAGGGACAGCCTGGCAGAAGAGGTAGGTTTTTAGGAGGGATTTGAAGGTCAGGAGGGAAAGAGCAGAACATGTGTGATCAGGGAGGGAGTTCCAGGCATAGGGTCCAGAAGGAGGAAGACAGTTTAGGGAGCAGGAGACTAGGGAGTAGGTTAGGGTCGTGGCAGAGGAGGAACAAAATTCTCAGGTATGACCATAGCACTCGGAAGCTGAGCAGGGAAGAAAGATAGGGGGTGAAAACAAACGAGACGGTGGTAAGCTGACTCACCAGGCTGCCCCAGGGAAGGCCATTGCAGCTGCCACCCCTGAGGTCAGCAGGGAGAGCAGTTCACACAAACACACACATACACACACACCAGTAATCCAGGCATGGGAGCTGCCATCACATGCCCTTCCACAACCCGGGTTGGCTGCAGAGTCGTCTATATAGGACAGGATGGCCAGATCCCCGTTGTGCAACAGGATCAGGCCCCTGGGAAGAGTTTCCACAAAACAATTCATGGGGGGACTGGGACCATGCCCTTATCTGGCTTGGGCACGTGTGCTAAACAACTGATCAGGGTGCTCTGCTGCCTCCCAATCACTCCTCCGGGCCCAATCCTCCAACCTCACCCCTCAGTGGGGCTGGATGGGGTCTGAATAGATGGGTGACTGTTAGCTTAGTTTAGGCCGATTGGCTGTGGCTGCATTGCTGACTGCTGCCAGCCCATCCGTCTTGTAGCAGCTGCCCGCCTGCCCCAAGGCCATAATGAGCAAACGTCTGGCGGCAACCTACCAGACGAGCAGGTGACTCCTGGGCTAACATGGGCTACTGTCTTGTTTGTTTTCACCTAGGGAAGAGCAAGACCATGATTTTGTGCTGTGTTCTCCTTCTTCCCATCCATCACTACTCCATCCGTGTCTCTAGACATTTACAGTTCCTTTCTACCTCCATCTTCCACTTCTCTTGACAGCTTTCATTTTTTGGACTTCGCTCTCTCCCCTTCTCCACAGAGCAGTTCCTCCCACCTCTTCCTTGATGAAGGGGCTTTGCTATATGATTGGCTCTCCTAGTCACGCTTTCTGTTCAGCCAATGCTAATTATCTCATATTGCATGGGTGGGATATCACACTTATGGATTACACATTGTTTTACAATAGGTTGCCTTGCACTTGTTTTTTTCGTCTTTCCTAGACTTCCTGATCAAAAAAAGTCCATGCTTCATTCTTATTAGGGATGAGACTTTCGGTTTCAGAAAGAACTGAAAGTACCTGATAATGGCTAATCCAATATTTTGGTTCTTTCTCAGTATCAGCAGTATCGGATCCTTTGCATTTGTTTTTTAATCGGATTTTTAACATTGTAGTTTTCCCCACTTAAGTCAATGGGGAAAACCACAGTGTTAAAAATCCGATACCAGGAGAACAGATAGACAGAGAACTGAAACCAATAAAAACTGAGAACTGAAATTTTGCCCAAGTCCCACCCCGAATTGTTATCAATCAAAAGTGGCTGCTATCAACAGACAGATGACTACTAATTTTTCCATATGAAACATGTTTGGTATTCTCAGTCTATTTTCCAGTGGATCAGGGGTGTCCACTGCAATAAAACTATTATACAAGCACTAATGGTCCTCTTCACTAGTAGAAAGAGCAAGAAATGAATTGGCAGGAAGACTGTATTACCCTCTCACTCTTATAGGTGGTCCCTTCTAGTCAGGTTTGGGGTACGTTTACAGACCAGCATGGGAAAGTGTGCATTCTGGCTACCTGTGGTATTTCTCTCCTCTGTCCCAGGCTGCTAAGACAGCATCTGTCACAAATACTGTACTTGCATACACTCAAACCACCTCATTGCAGCCTTATGTACCTCATGCAGGGCCACTTGAAGACACTAGCAAAAATGCAGAACATAAGAACATAAAAAGTGCCATACTGGGTCAGACCAATGGTTCATTCAACCCAGAACCCTGTCTCCAACAGTGGCCATCTTTGTTTTCTTTAGAGAAGTGCACAACAGGTCATAATGGAGTGATCCAATCCTGTTATTCACTCCCAGCCCCCGGACTAGCTGGACTAATAGCCATTGATAAACACTTATCCACAGAGAACATATCCAATCCTTCTATATGAATATACATACACTGTAGATGGTACCATCTTTTTTAGCATGGGAATACAATCTAATAGCAAAACCTGCATGTTGCTTGAGTCTGTTATGGAAAAATGCCTTAAACATTAGTCTTCTCTGGATTAAGATTTATGAATTTACCTTACAAGCTACTGATATGATAACATAGTCATGTTTTTTTATACTCAATTTGTCCCAGAGAATTTATGTAACAGCTGGCTTCACTAGAAATTTTCATTAGATGGACAAAAGCCTTGGATTTAGACATTGAATAGACTTTTATCTCTCATAAGACAGAAAACCACAAAACAATCAGGACCAGAAATGCTCTGAGGCCATGTTCTGACAAAGTTAATTCAATGTGCATGCACCTTATGTCGGTTTTACTCTGGACGTAATTACATAAATAGAGTGAAACTTCTCTTACTTAGGAGTATTTTGAAGTAACTGTTAATGAGAACAACTGTAGGAAGGTTCAGTAATCATTCCCAGCTGTCCATAGCTATTTGTCTGAATGCTACCAAAGTGAAGTAGTTACTGAAGTGGGGTAGATACCAAAGTGGAATATTTACTTCAGTTTACCTGCATCAGAATGCAGCCCCAGTTAACAGCCTCTAGTGGAATCCAGAGTGGCTATGCTAAAATCAGTGTATCCAGATTATTCAGATTCATGCATATGTAACTCAGATCAGGACAGTGAAAAATGCTCTTAAATGTACTATAACCTCTGCAGAACAGGATGCTTTGTGTTTAAAATCTTTTGCATTTCATGGCACACTATTTCTATATCTAAAGATTAATATATAGATATATTGCTAAGTATGTGTGTACTGTATATAAATATACCAGGGTGTGTAAACAGGTATACTTAATTTTCACTAGTAGAGCTGAAACGGATAGTTAATTTCATAACTGTTTTCAGTAACCAAAATTCTGGATAGCTAATTGATTCATTGATTGACAACTGCACGCTGCAGCAGTTAATTGAAATATTGATTATGTTTTATTGGTACTGCATAACCAATTTGTGCCCACACATCCACAAAACCATACAGACACCATAAATGGGTTAAAAGACAATGGTCACAACTTCATTACTTCACATGTCTCAGGGGAGCCCATTCATTGGGTATACCCTGTGTCAATAGCAGCTAGGGGTGTAGCTACATTGGGATGGGCCCAGGGACAAGAAATGCCTGTGAGCCCGCCCCCTCTTTTTTCCTGCCGGAGGTGAAGCTGCCGGCCTGCCTAGGGGCACCTCCCAGCTTGGCTGGCCTAGGGGCGCTGGGCTGCTGGTGCTCAGGACTTACTTGTCCTCTGCAGAGTCTGCTACGTGCTGCTGGTGGCCTGCTGTTGGACCCATCCGTCTTCTGGACCAGTGGCGAGCTGGTCCCAAGGTGCACTCTGTCCCTCGTGGCTCGCTGCCCACATGCTTGGGCCAAGTGTGGCCAGCAGCAGCAGTGCCATTGCTGCCCCGGCTCACCCGACCAGCCCTGGAGGCTGGGGGCTGGTCGGAAGGGTCCAGAGCAGGCTGGGCCAGCTTGATCCAAAGAGCGCCGGGCACCTTCCCACTTAGGCTGGGACTCCCTCAAGCCAGTCCTGCCTGGAGTGGGTCCGGACTGGTGGGGATGACTCTTCCTCCACGACGTGGCACCAGAGGGGTGAACCGAGCCACGAGACGTGTGAGTGTGACCTGGCCTGATGCAGACTGCTGCATGGGACCCCGCCCTGCCCACAGCTGCAACACTGTGTCAGACACAATGCTGCAACCGTACGCAGGGAGGGGGCCCACACAGCAGCCAAAAGGGCCCCCAGCCAGCTCAGGCAGCAATTTAAAAAGAAAAAGAAAAAAAGGGGGGGCAGGAGGGCTTAGCTACCTTGGATATTGGGCCTCCAGCTAGTACAGGCCCCAGGGCGAATGCCCCTGTTTATCCAATGGTAGCTATGCCCCTGATAGCAGTTGGGGTAACCATGCGAACAAGCAGGAAGGGGAACAGGCTGCTCCCAGCACCCCAACCTTGGTGTCCTGACTCAGTCGTAGTCCCCCCTTGGTGAATCAGGGTGGGGCAACCAGCCCAGTCATTTCAAGACTTGAGCCAACCCCCTCTTACGCCACGCCCCCCCCAGCTCTGACAGTGGTGATGGGGCGCACCGGCACCCCCATGGCTCATAGAGAGCCTCACCACATCATGGTTCCCATGCTGCTATCCATTGAACAGTTGTGATGGAGCAAAACAGTAAGTTGTACCTAAAAAATATAACCCCTGAAATGCTGTGGAGAAGGTGAAAAAACCACCCGCCCTGCCAAGTCAATTAAGGCAGAAGGAAAAATACTTCCTCATCCCTGAATACAGTGGCTAGCCTGTCCCATTACCTGTGCAAAGAGCAGGCCCCAAAGGACCCAGAGACCCACCATCCACCCCAAGAGGACCCACTGGCAGATAGGGGGGGAAGAGGCTTGTAAGGGCAGGGCAGGACCGGCCTTAGGATTTGCAAGGCCCAGGGCAAAGATCAAATGTGGGGGCCCTAGGGGCCCCTCCCCCTTGGGGGCAACCTCAGCAGTGCACTGAAGGTCATGTTTGGGGCCCCACTGAGAGGGAGTGGTGCCCCACAACCTGTCCTGGTGAAAATAGAGGCCACTGCAGGGCCCTCAGCAAGAGAGAGGGCTGTGGTGGCTGCCCTAGGTTGCCCTGTGGTAAGGCTAGCCCTGTGTAAGGGTGGTAGCTTACCACACTACTGAAATTCTGAGGGAGTCCAAAGGGTTCATGCCTTGCTGGAGCCAGGAACCAGAAGGCGGGGGACTGCCGCTGCACAGGCATTTATAAATAAGGAGGTTGAGCAAATGGCTGAGCATCTATGGTTCTCAGTAACTTAAGCAGGCACTCACCATATTGTGCATGCGCAAAATGGTGCTGTCCTTATCCAAAATGGTTCTGGTTCTGCTATTTGGTATAAGGGCAGCACCATTGCGTATGTGTAATGGACTTTTTAAAAAAAATTAATTTTATTTCGTTTGGTCCAACTGGAAATCAGAACGATTTGACCGATCGTTCATTCTGATTTCATTTGGACAGGAAAAAACACCCGGTTCTGATCTAAATTGGAACTGGGCAAAATCTGTGTTTCAGCTCTACTGAACAAGTACCAACCAAGCTTTAGAGGGCTTGCTTGCAACTCAGCCCTTCCTTGGTCAGTTCTCTACTTGAAAGCTGTCAAAATTATAAAGTTCTCTTTGGGAAATGAAGCAAGTAAGATGAACCCTATAATCTCTAAAGATCACCAGCTCTGATACTTTGTGTTAGCTCAGACAGCTATCTTCCCATTGCCTTGTTAGTGTGATCAATCAGATTCAGAGACTGATTCACAGAAAAAACTTTCAAGGGAGGGTGAACACATTCAGACACTGTGCTAATGGATATGGAAATGATCTCTTCTCCTGTATCTTCTCATTAATATAAACTTGGACTTCTTGGCTCATGGCCCTATAGAATTTTACTTACGTTGCCTTAGCGCGCTGCTGGATCCCTTAGTCTGAAATCCTCTTGTATTTTACTATTCTTGTTTGTTGTTTATCACCACCCGATGATGTCTGTTACATTTGATCCCGGAGGAATTCTCCTATGGACTTTTTTAGATGGACGATGTTATGCTGCAACCTATTATTTGATATATGTCTGTGTATTATTTTACTGTTCACTTGTTTATACTTTTTTTGTATCTTTTGGCCATGGCGAAACCTAGTGCTCAATAAATTAAACGAAACTATGTTCATATAAGGATAATAGTGAGGGAACAATGAAGGCCACTAAGCAAAGGAATTACAATAAGCTCTATCATAATATGTTCTTAGGAGTTAGCTGGGAATTGGACCTAGGATGTTAACAAACTAGACAGTAGCCCACACCAGGCATGTGTCCACCTGCACGTTTATTAGGTGTTCGCCACAACAGCCACATGGCTCCAGTGACCACCACCCACTGTACATGCAGCCCCCACTTTTACGGCAGGGTCCCAGAACGTGAAATGCCTGTCATGCAGATAAAAGTAGGCTAATGTGTGCCCACATGTCTGCATCCCGTCAATTAGGTTGCAGCAGCATCCACACGTACAGGTCTGACAGGACCATAGAGTCACAGGTGAAAAGCCTAGAGCATTCCCAGGAGCAACCACTTCTGGCCCCTCTCTACAGTCTCACTGGTGTGCACATAATGGCCACCTTAAAAACCCACCACACCATTTTCAAACATGCACTCTCCTAGCATTTCCTGGTTGGCAGTATGTGCCTGATACTTGCTCTTTCCTAGCTGTTGCATTCTCCATAATGACTAGCAGAGGATTACCATCACCAGTGCTATGACTCAAGCCAACAGCCAGGCAACAACCAGCACTGCTACAACTACTGTACAACCTCAGTCACTCTCTGCCCTACCGATCTGACCACCCTAATAGTGGAGCAGAAGGTCTATTATGCCATGGTGAAGTACTACAGGAACAAGGTGGTGTTCCAGGACATCTTAACACAAACGGCGCTGCAGGGCTATAACCAGAACATGAACCAGTGCCAGCAGTGAGCCAAAGATTTGGGTGTGGATACCAAGAGAGCCAGGACTACAACTTCCCCTCCAGCTGCAGGAGGCAAACATTGCTGTATTATGAGCTCCATGACTGGTTTCTTTACGTGGATGGAGCCATTGGGTGTTTTTACATACACATTTCTCCTGGATGTTTCCTGTTACATCCTGAACTTTCTGTGTGTCTAAATCACTCACCCAAATCTTAAACATCTGGATCTTTGAACTTCTGCGTAGAACTTCTCCCAGAACTTTTGTGTGTAAAACGTTCTCCTGGTAAACTGCTTTGCTCCAGGCAGCTGAGGTCACTTGGTTTCCATGGCAGCCTGTCACATCTACAGCTGTGGCTACTTTAGGCTGCCTCAGGGCAGTGTTTGTGTGCAGAATGCATCCAGGAACTGCCTCAGGGCAGTGTTTGTGTGCAGAATGCATCCGGAACTTACTTGTGGACTTGTAAACACAGAAGATTGAAAAATCCAGAACTTTAACGTGTGTGTAAAAATGCCCATTGTTGCATCCCACCTGTATGGCTGCACCTTCTCGAGGGGCCAGAAGTGGGTGGATATGGCTCCCCCATTGCTCGTTCCCACTGAAATCCCTCCCGTTGCATCCATCCTGCTCCCACCATGGAAGGCATCCCTCCATGCCTGTCCCTACTCCAGAGCCAGCATAGGTCAACACGGACACAGACACCCTCATGGTGTATCCCCTCAAGCTTGAAAGCCAACCCTTGTTCGAGGAGCCACCCCAAGTCCTGGTCGAGGGTACGGAGGACCAGAATGCCACCTTTATAGAGGAGGCAGAGAACAGTAAGTTTTCTGCATTCTGATGCCAGAGGCAGAAACTGTCATAAAATGCTGGAAACTGACTAAAAAAGTGGAAACTAACTGGCAGAAAATACCGAAAAATCCCCCAAATTATCAAAAATACTGGGAAATACCAAAAATTACTGGGAAATGGTGGATAATCACAGGTGCCTATCTTGACAACAGCAGAAGCATGGATTCAACCGATAGTGAGGAAATACCCATGAACAGTTGGAAGCACTCACTTGTAGGTATTTCCCAGGAGTATGGGAACAGTCGTTCTTGCCTCAGCTCTAAGGTTCTTCGATTCTCTACATTGATTGTGGGGGGAGAGCTGCATGGTGCTGGGATGCTGCTGCAGCAACTGACCCAGAAGCCACATAAGCCAGGTGCTCATTCCTGCTTCCCTTTGGGTGGATGCAGGGCTGATAATTGGGTGGACGGAGGCCTGAAACACGAGGACAGGAAGGTGGGTGGAGCAGTCTGAACTAACGGCTTTCCTTGTTGCCTTACTATATATCTACCAGTGCAAATGGGTGCAGACAGAACCTCCTGCCACAAGCACCCAGCAGTACCAGGACCTGTGGGTCTGCAACCGATGGTGCATGGAGGACTTGGCAAGGAAGCTGCTTGGGAAGACCATTCAGCGGGCACACAAGAGCTGCGATGCCATTAATGTCATGGCCAGGGAGCATAGCCAGAGGGTGCAGCAGATGCTTCAAAATGCAAGGCCTTTGCTATTGAGGCTCGCCTGGATGGCCGGAAGAAGGACAGGCATTGGGCCTACCTCTGTCAGCAGTTTGAGCAGCTAGACAGCACGATCAGAAAGGCGAACAAGGAGCTGAGTGAGATGTGTGCACAGAAACAGAGCAGCCTCTCCCAGTCCATTCAGCTCCAGAGCTCCCTGCTTGAACATGTTGCTTCCGCAACAATAGTTTCTCAGGGGCAGACGCCGTTTCCTAACTCCCATCAGCCATACGCGCCCCTCTACCTGAGAGGGGATATGATAGAGGTGAGAGGATATGAGTGGTGTGGAACAAATAAATAGGGAACAGTTATTTACCCTCTCAAATAATACTAGAACTAGGGGACACTCCATGAAACTAACAAGTAGCAGATTTAAAACAAATAAAAGAAAGTATTTTTTCACTCAACACACAATTAGCTTGTGGAATTTGTTGCCAGAGGATGTGCTCAAGGCCAGCAGTATAGCTGGATTTAAAAAAAGAATGGGATATGTTCTTGGAGAGTAGGTCCACTAGTGACTGTTAGCCAAGTAGGTTTAGGAGATATAACCCCTTACTGTTGGGAACTGGAAGTGAACAACAGAGATTGGGGTAGGCTTGAAACGAGAAATCTCTGTTTCCGTCAGAAGCAGGGTTTTCGCCAAGATTTGTGTGATACAGAAACTTACCGACTTTCCCATTGCTTTCATCATTTTCATTATTTTTCACAAGTTGAATGGGGCTGCTACGGGGCCGGTTGAAATCCCCATGTATGCCCCATACACAACCACAGTGGCTTTGGAGACAAAAATGTTCTGGCTAAGCACGGGGGAACATGTTAGGTATTTCTCCCAAATGACCAAGATTAGCCACTGTTGGAGACAGAATGCTAGACTCGATGGATCATTGGTCTGACCCATTGGGTGATAACAGACGGAACGCTGTACTGCTTTGCCCACTCTGGCCCACCTGGGCCAGTGCCAAACCCCACACATCTGTTCCAGGCCCGCCAGATGTGGGCCCAGTTCAAACCCTGGTTGGGTTGGCAGCCAGGCCAGAAATGTGGGCCCATAATGAACTGGTCCCACAGCCCAGTCCCGCAAGCTGCCCAGATGGGCCACAGTGGTGCAAACCAAGCAGGCACATCTGTTTATGTGCCTGCCCAGCCCAGCGTGGGGTGCCACCCTAGCAGAACATTAGTTTGTGTTCCCTGACCTAACCCGGCCAGGGGTTGCAGGAGTGGCCGTCCCATCTCCAGATGTGCAGCCAGGGTGGTGTCTGCACGTATGTTAACACCAATTATGGCACTACTTATGTTCTTATGTCCCCAGTGTGGTCCGTTGTCACTGGAGATAAGCAAATGCATGGCGCCAAAGCAGGACCCACCTCCGCGGTCTGGTGTGCCCCAATATTCTGGCCAGAGGTTGAACGAGAGCCTTTCTGTGCCTTGATATCAGATCTCACCAGTGACAGCAGTAGGTTTGTATCTGTTGGATAGATCACAGATTCTGCTCAGCAGCAGGAAGGAAGGCCTGGAGCAGTATAAAGAGCACAAGAATGTTCTTGGCATGCGTCTCCATGGCTACAGGTCTGGCATCTGTGAACTCTGCAGACCACACATCAAATGTTTTGAACAATTTAAACATCTGGGCAGCTGCCTAGCTAGGACTAGCTGCATGCTGCACATGAGCAGCTATTGGCCAGTACTGGTCATGTGTAGGAATGGATCGTGAGCTGCTATTGGTTGTTATTGATTACAGGCTGGCTGTTGGTTGAAATCTTTTTTGCAAAGCTTATTCTGGTTTTTTTGTGTGTTGCTGCACCTGCACTGCCAATCCAGGAGGAAAAAAAACTGCATAGACATTACTGTCACAACCAACTCAGTGCACACACCAACTCATCTAAAAATATTTAAAATGTTAGCACCACAGAAGCATGAAATTTTTAATTGGGGTGGGGGATGACTGAATATTAAGAAATGGGCAGGTGGGGGATCTGCAAGGCAGTGAAGGTCACTGTGCACAGAATGTATGTGAGAGCAGAGCAGGGACACTATTTCCCATTGGTTGAAAGTTACTCATAATGTCTTATCTTTGAAAAGTAACAGGTTTTGCTTGCAACAAGCATGAGGGGTCATTAGAAAGTTACTGCTGCTGATTACTTTCCCTGGACAGGAGAATGGATTTCTTCTGTGGGTGCTGTGGCAGGCTTGGTTTTCTGGGCCAGAGAGGTTGGGGGTGATGGATATGCTGGCCTTTGCTAACACTTGGGTGAGGTCTGATGTACTGACAGAACTGCCACTATTAGGTTCCCTGGATTTGGCTTGGGAATAGGTGAAGGACAGGACTGAGACAGTAGTAGGAAAGATCACGGTTAAGTAAAGGAAGCCTCTCAGCTGTTCTCTGATGCCAGGGAGACTTGATGCCCTTAGTACAGGGAACTCGCCTTGCCAGCCTTAGAAAGTATATGGCTCATCATCAAGATCAAGAAAACAGCAAGGTTGGGAAGAGGAAACTAGGAATTAAAAGTGGAAAATGGAGGGCAAGCAAGGCCAAGGTGATAGGAACAGAGAGGGATTCAGAGTGGCACAGGATGACAAGGCAGAAGGTACAGGATGATAGAACCACAAAGCTAAACAAGGTGAGAGAGGGGCTTAAGAGAGCCAGACAGACAGGAGGAACTAATAAGCTAGTGGGCCATGACAAGGTAGCAAGAGAAACCAACAGGAGGAGGAAGAGATCACAAACTTAGCGGAGCAAATCAGGAGATAACCAGCTTGGGCATCAATGGAGGAAGAGATGGCTAGGAAAGAAACACTGTAGGAGAACAAGGGGAACGAGAAGAAGGCATGGAACTGGGGAGGGGTATACACAGATTAGGAAAAGAGAGGCACAACTAAGCGGGAACCCAAGAGACACACCAGACTAGCAAGAGATATGCTGTAAGCAGCTACAGGGGGAAAGAACACAGAACAGGTGTACACCAAACTAAAGAAGAAAGTTCAGGGTGGACAAGACAATGGGCTGAACGAAACTAGAGCTGGAAGGCGTGGGGAAGACAACACACAAGAAAACAAGGACATGTGAGGAAGGATAGTTGAAGTTGGGGTGTACATGTTGTTTTCATTATTACAATAACAAAAAATGTCATTTTCATTATCATTATTGCAATAATGAAAATGACAAAAAATAATACCGAAAATAGAAACAAAAATGACATTTAGTTTTTGAAATAAAGGGGAAACACTGAAAAACATATTTCTGGCTATAACTTTTTTGTTTCTTATTAAATTGTGATGGCATTTAGGGGCTTGTACCCCCAATGGAGAGAATTATGTGTACCAATTTATGAAACTATTTGATAATGGGAACCGATATTAGAAGCAATTGAATATTGTGATTTTAAGAAAAGCTCCATACACATTTATGGCTACAACTTCTTTATCTTCCATCCAGTTTGCATGAAACCTGTGAATATAATGTCCCTCCACAAGCTTAACACACCTGCCAGCATACCAACAATCAGGAGACATAGTTTACACATCCAGGCTGGCCAATTATCATCACAATCACATTCTGCAGCACTGAGACAGAGGACATAAGAGAATCTCTATTGGTTCTTTCCTAAACAGATGCTTCTGACTTCCCAGTAACAAGTGGGGGGAGGGATGTTGGGATGGTCACAGCACAGAATGACAATATTTGGTTGACATTTCTGCTGGCCAATTGGCATCACAAACAGATATTATATCACAGTGACACATAAGAGAATCCCTGGCATAGGCTTATTCTCTGCATATGTTGTGCAGGCATATAAAATTGGGACCCTTTATCACATCATTCTGATATTCGTGAAAGTGATCATCATGAAAGTGTGATATAGATCTCTGGTTGGATTACAAAGATGTTACAGTCAGACATACATTTATAAGTTAATTGCTTATACCACCAGGACCCTTTATCCAATCCTTCTGAAGGTTGGCAGAGATAGTAAATATGAGAAGGGGTATAAGCATGCCAATTTTCATCTACATTACTTGTGAGGCAAAGAAGTTACACCTAAGAATGTATATGAAGATGTTTGCAAAACAAATTAATTCAACTGCTTCTAAAATTGGATTCCTTTATCCAATNAAAACATTTGATATCCCACCCCTCCTGCCAAAGGCAGCTCGGGGTGGCTTACAATATATAACAATATGTATAAAAATACACAAACAACAGAAAACATATAAAATAGGGAGAAGAAGAAAAAAGGGGGGAAACATCCCCCTTGGGAAAAGAGAAGGGAGGACTGATTGGCTGCCCCCTTATCACTTTTGGTGACCAAGGATAGATTGCAGAATACTTGGTCGAAGGAGGTGGCCGAGAAGCTAAATAAGTTGGGCTTTCCCCCAGAGGTTTTTGCACCTTTGGGATTTATCACTGCAAAAAGATTAGTGCTGAGGAGGCTGGCAGACAATGAACGCCAGGAGATGAAATCAGCAATTGGGATGGTGGGTCTTTGGCCCATTATTTGTACTGGGCAAATGACCATCTGTCTCCACCACCCTATATGGATAGCGATCTTAGGCCCCAGAATAGGAGACTTTTTCTGTTAGCAAGGTTTAATTGCTTTCCATCAGCCATGGTGGAAGGTCGCTATAAAGGAACACCGTTAGTGCAGCGGCTATGTCAAGGCCATTTGGATCGCACTGAGTCCCTAGAGCATATTTTGCTGGAATGTCCCTTTTTTGAGGAGGCCCATAGAAGTCTTATTACTCCCTTACTGGTCCCCCTTCCTGGAAGGGTGGGAAATTTTAATGTCAGGATGCTGCTAGAAGACCACTCTAGTGCAGTGACCAAGAAGGTGGTTCAATTTCTAGGGTATGTTTATACTAGAAAACTTCGCCAGGGCATGAATGAGGAATGTAGGAAAATAAGATCCGAATTATATGGTTAAGGTTTGATTAGATGATGGTTTTGATCTTAGACCAGCTAGGCTGGCCCTATCAGGCTAGTCTTTTATTGGGTAGTCTATTGTTTATGCATATTTAGCTGATCTGATGTGTTTATGATTGGGTTAAGTAATAAAGTTAATAGGAAGATGGTCTGTTACCGGCTACTGTGTCTCGAGGCTGGTGAATTGTGGAAGTTTTTGTTGGATTCTACTGTTAAATTTTTAAGTTTAAATGATTGGTTATATTTGCTCTGTCTTATGAATTAATTGTTCATTTTATAGGATATTTGGGCTGGTCCCAAGAGGACAGATTCTGCGGCCACGTCTCCTCGCTATTGGCCCCTGGAAGGGCTGGGCAATTTTTAATTTTGGCCTATTTTAATTGCTTCTATGATGATAATACTCTGTGAGTTTTGTTCATAATTTTAATTTAAATGATGCTAGGGTATCATGGTGTTTGCTTTTCTTTCTTCTGTTTGTTATTGTTAATATGTAGTTTTGTTATGTATTTGTTATGGNTGTGCAGGCATATAAAATTGGGACCCTTTATCACATCATTCTGATATTCGTGAAAGTGATCATCATGAAAGTGTGATATATATCTCTGGTTAGATTACAAAGATGTTACAGTCAGACATACATTTATAAGTTAATTGCTTATACCACCAGGACCCTTTATCCAATCCTTCTGAAGGTTGGCAGAGATAGTAAATATGAGAAGGGGTATAAGCATGCCAATTTTCATCTACATTACTTGTGAGGCAAAGAAGTTACACCTAAGAATGTATATGAAGATGTTTGCAAAACAAATTAATTCAACTGCTTCTAAAATTGGATTCCTTTATCCAATCTTTTCGGAATTTGGTACACAAAATGCCTTTCATTGGAGGTATAAGCACACCAGTTTCAGCCACATATAGTGGAAAAACAAAAAAGGTACAGACAAAAATGTGTTTTCCATTGAAACCAATGGAAAATGAAAACAAACACAAAAACAAAAACGACAATTTGATATTTATGAAAACAAAAATGACAGATTTAAATAACGAAAATGAAAAAACAAAAATGAAAATGACATGGGTCCCTGGTGCACACCTCTAATGGGAAGAGAGGGGAACCAGGCTACACCTGCTAAGGGAAGGAACCCCAATAATCCAGACACACAGAGGGGTGTAACAATTACAGAAAAACACCCACTGAGGAAAGCGAAGAACTAGAGGGAGAGGAAGTGTTGCACAAACAGAGGGGGGTGAACAAAACAGTGAAGGAAACGCTGACACAATTGACACAGGGCTACAAGGAAAAGTACAACCTGATACAGGAATACCAGGTGTGAGCTGAGCAAGAACCAAAAGGGAATGGCAACAGACACTCCTCGAACTTCCTACAGCTCCCAGCATGCCTTATATAAGGCTAGAATCCAATCAGGAAGCTGGCTGGCGTGTCCACAACCAATACCAAATGCAGGAGGGTAAAAGAGGGTAAGGCACACAAGCAGGAATGCTGCTCTCTCATAAGCCAAGCAGTGGCGTAGAGGAACAGCAGTCACCCACCAGGCCTAAAAAGCCATGGTTTCAGGGCCAAACTTTGGCAGTCAGACTCCTCATCTGAGACAGCCTATGTGCTCATAGGGTGGCACATGCACACAATGGGGTTCTATGTATGCATGATGGAGTGCAGACACTGCACAACCCTGCTGCAGTTCCAATTTCAGCAGAATGGAAGTGTGGGAGCCCCAAATGAGATGAATGGGATGCAAACAAGATCACAACTTTTCTCGAAGTTTGTGAGCTGCCAGAAGTAACGCAGTCACTAATGGAGGCCAGATCTTCCCTGCTGTTTTTTCTCATCACTGCCCTGATGATAGTGAGAAGATACCTGTGGGGCCGCCAGGAGTACCTCAATCGGATGGCAGAGATTAATTCTTTCAGAGAAACAAGTGACTTGGGGTACAGGGAATGTGAATAAACTGAAGGAGAACTTGTTGCCTTACATGAAGTTTGGACACTCAGAGAAGTGCAGAGCGCCCTTACAAGTGAGGATGTTTGTTGCCTCCACTGTATGGAAATGCAGATGATATAGAGGGGGTACAAGAGGCGCATGTTTGAGTGCTGGTTTTATGCAAACTAAGAGGGATCTCCAGCTCCACAGAGAGCAAGACCCAATAAAACTGTCTGTGGCTACCTGCCAGTCCATTGCTGTGAGAATGTGAAAAACTGGGTTGACAACATGCAAAGACGGATTGCTTCCTATCTCAAATTTTACGTTTGCTTTCAATTTTCACTATAGAAGTTCAATAAATTATGCAGTTTGCTCAATAAACTCAGCATTATGTGCATAGCAAAAGTTATTTCCAGCTGCTACATACTTCCAGGTATTAACCCAGGTATTAACCTCCTTGGGTGGGTGAGGATAGCAGATGCTGGACCTCCTCCCAGGGTCATAGCACGGAAAAAAGAAACAGCTGGTGCAGTTTCTTTTTCCCATGGTTCACTGTGGCTGTGAGTCATCATAGGGGGCAAGATACTGAGGGGGTTTGGTGGGCAGAGTGTGGCAGGGAAGAATGCCTGCCCAGGTATTAGGCTTGTCACGTTAAGCCGGTATGTGGGGGCTGCCCAAATGCACAAGGAATACACACAGGGGACTGCCTGTTTACTATGCTCTACAATCTAAACATGTGAGTGGGGGATGCACAGACCAAACCCAGACTCCAGCAGGCTGTTGTCTCACACCCTTAGAGGCAGATTAGAAAAAATAATCAAATCTTTTGAGGCCTTGTTTTCTCTTTTCATTAACTTTCTGTTACGTCTCTTTCCTGTGTGCTTAAGATGGTCTCCATATGCAGCACAGAACACAGCATTATATTTACAGTCTCGACCCTGAGGTCATAGTCCTATAAGCCAACAGCTGAGCACCAGACAAGTGCAGCATACTGATATGAAAAGCTTGCCTTATATAGGGGTGGTTGATGGCAGGATCTAGCGCTGTAGAAACACAATTCACCATTCTCATACAAATCCACATTTTCCAATGTACTCCTTTATTTCCCCTTACTTTTTTGAAGCACCCCGAGCACTATTTGGCAGGGGAATGCTATACAAATAAAACTACGGTTATTATTATTTATTATTATTATATTTCTGTCTGCTTGTTGCAGTGCCACCTAGGGGCAAACCCCCTTTGCCTAACTGGCTTTCAGTGGCTTCAGTGCTGCATGGGATCTTTCAACTACATAGCACCTAACAAGGACCACACCTGCGTTTAATATGTATGCAACATTTATTGATAGGATAGCAAGCAGTATTGATGGTACAACAGGCAAGCAAAACACCCTAACAATGGGCATTTCTAGACACATGTTAAAGTTCCGGATGTTTCAATCTTCTGAGTTTACAAGTCCACAAGTAAGTTCCAGATGCATTTTTCACACACACACTGCCCTGTGGAAGTTTCTGGATGCATTCTTCACACAAACACTGCTCTGAGGCAGCCTAAAGTAGCCACAGGTGTAGACATGACAGGCTGCCATGGAAACCAAGTGACCACAGCTGCCTGGAGCAAAGCAATTTACCAGGAGAACTTTTTGCACGCAAACGTTCTGGGAGAAGTTCTACGCAGAAGTTCAAAGATCCGGATGTTTAAGATCTAGATGAGTGATTTAGACAGACAGAAAGTTCTGGATGTTACAGCAAACATCCAGGAGAAATGTGTGTCTAGAAACACCCAATGACTGTCTCAACAATCCAGTTCACCGTCAGAGTCCCTTGATGCTGGTGTACGTGGCTAGCAGCTGGTGGAACTGCGAGTACTAGTCCACTACCCCACCTTTTCTGTCTTGCTCTTTTATACACGTTGGTTGTTTCAGCCTACCTGACCGTTACTGACCAATCTAATCCAGGCCCTCCCTTTTTGGCATCCCAAAGCGTGATTTTTGGGCCGGATCACCTGACTAGAATTGACCAATCCAGGCTTGTTCCATCCTTTTTGGCAACCTGAGGTGGGATTCTAAAGTCAGCCCACCTATGGCACCTCCTTAATCATCCTAGCCCTTCTTATCTTTGACAGGGTAAAATCCCTGGCCTGAATCCATAGCATTAGCTACTCCCTGGTACCCAATGCATTCTTGCTTTGGCCAGTCAATATAGATGCCTGCTAGCTTCTTTATTTTGTTTGACCAAAGTTTCTCATAAGCTGCTTAAAAGCAAAATATCTTTATGAATGTGTCTGTTTACTGTGTGAATGTGCAGGTGTTCATTGCTGTTTCTATGTGTATTCGTATACAAGTGTTCTGGATCAACTAAAACCAAATGATATATGTATTTTTGATCTGGTCTTCTACTAAGTAAAATACTACGGGTGTGTGTGTGTGTTCCCCTTTCTGTCTTTTTCCTAGTTGGGTGTTCTAGTAAAGGAGTTTGGAGCATGGGTCATGGTAATCTGACCTCACTTGTTTGAGCACCCCAATATTTGAATGTGAATGAGTGTAATTTAAAGGTGTGTCTAGAACACAGCTGTATTGTTGTCAGAAACCTTTAGGAGGTGCTCGTGCATTAGCAACGCCGTTGGGTGAGACACCCAGAAATATTTCTGTTATCTTTTCTGGCACTGGTTGGGGAAATATCTCTGTGTGTTTATTTCAGAGCAAGCTGACCTGTCAAGTTTGGATAGCTTGTTACTTTGTTATCTTGTTATTCGGTACTACCAACTAAGAACCACCCTGTTTGCGTTACTAAATTTTATCATCAACTGAAAGTTTTAACCCTTATGCAATATTTTTCAAGGCCAGTGCTTTTAGCATCTGTTTTTCTGGCTAACAATGATAATCCCAACTGCTGCCATTACCTCAGCAGACAGTGGTCATGGCTGTCATCCCTGTACCACATGGTCTCATTTTCCTTATGGTAATAGCAATGATCAATGATGGGTTTATGTCATCACCAGGTAACAGTTCCTAGATTGTTGTGTTGTAGTCTAAATACACTCTACCTGGATTTTTGCAGGTAATTCCTGTGCTATTGAGGTTTATTTATATTTTGGGTAGCTATTGTGTCTAGTTTAATCCACATATATATCCAGGCCCCATTGGCATGTGGAGTCTAAGGGTATTTTCAGACGTTACGAGATCACGCTCAACCACAGTGAACTGCGCTCAACCCCGCGGCGGGGCCAAAGAACCCTGAACGTCTGTTTGGTGACCGCCAGATATTCACCACGCTCAATACCCGTGCGGGGTCAATTTCAACCATGCTTCCCGGGCTCCCTGCACCAATTCCCGTGGACGCGTGGTCAATGAGATCCCCACCCGTGATCAACCAAACGTAACGTCTGGACGCGAAACACCGCCCGGGATCAAAGGAAATGATCCCCATCCGTGGGCAATGCACGTAACGGCGCTGCCAGGCAACCAGCATCAACACACTCACCGGAGGGAGATTTAAAGGGAAAAATGCGGCTGGTTAACGTGGTGGGATGGAG
>QEPC01008826.1:1529569-1567106 GCA_003113815.1 Sphenodon punctatus
CCCTGTCTCCCTTAGATTTAGATAGATATTAGTTGCGCACAGGAATCGATACGAATAACGATACCGATACCAAAAATAAAATATTCATTTGAAACGGTACTGATACCGATACTGGTACCAATACCGATACCGATAACAACGATAATGAAAATGACATTGTTATTAATAACAATAGCGGAAATGACATTTTTAAATGATGAAAATGAAAACGAAAAACAAAAACTACGTGGGGGCCTGGTGTACACCCCTAGCAATCATGTAGAGATGGCTTTGCAAACTCTGTTCCATTTAGGATTTGTTCCTTCCTGCCAATAGACTTCACCTCCATAGCACACTTAAAGATGATGATGTGCTTCCAGAGCAGTGCAAAGCAAGCTTGAAGGACTAAATGCCTGTCCCAAGCTCTCTGGTCATGACCTTGAACTGCTGAATTGATCCAAATCCTAGTGTTCTGGATGAGATTTCTATTTCAGCCTATTGTGGTTGTAAGAGCTAGATACAACAATCAGATTTTCCAAAGTTTGACAGCGTTCAGCCACAGAGGGTGAGGAAACACTTTGAGCATGGTAATGTCATGACACTTTGAAAGGGTGTGGTCATGCAAGAAAGTGAGGTTCTGTTCAGTTGAGTTCAGTTTCCACTGTTGACCTACTCAGTGGGTTGTCATCTATCTGTGGGTTTTTTCTCATTGCAAACCAGTTTAGCTGCCACCATTTTTAAAGTTGAGTTGTTTGTGGTTTTTTTAAAATGTAATTTATTTTGCAAACACATTTCAGGAGGCTCCAGTCGTGGCAAGAGCAGCCCTGTTCCTCGAGTGTGCTCGCTTTGTTCACCGCTGCAATCGTGGCAACTGGCCAGAATGGATGAAGGGGCATCATGTGAACATCACTAAAAAAGGTCTCTCCCGTGGCCGTTCCCCAATCGTGGGGAACAAACGGAACCAGAAGTTGCAATGGAATGCAGCCAAACTCTTCTACCAGTGGGGAGATGTAAGTTTTTGCCCTATTCCCCCCTCCCCTTTTGAGCTAGAAAATCAAATGAATTAAGCATTAAAAATTCCAATAACACAGGCAGTCAAAAATTATTTATTTATTTATTTATTTATTTCGAGCCATTTTTAGCTCACTCCCTCCTGCTCACATCAGCAGCTTGGGGCAGCTTACAACAAGATTCAAAAATATAAAACAACTCAATAATTAAAATAAAATACATAAAATGTATATTAAAAAATCATTAAAAGAGCAGAACCAAACCCCATCCCACCCTCCCCGTCTCCCTCCCCAAAGGCCTGGCTGAACAGCCAAGTCTTACACTGTCTTCAACTGGAGGGAATTCCACAGCTTAGGAGGTGCCACTGAGAACACCATCCCCATTGTCACCACCCAGGAAACCCGGGGGATTTTGAGTCGGGNTTGTCACCACCCAGGAAACCCGGGGGATTTTGAGTCGGGTGTCCCCAGCCGAACGCAGGGGCTACACCACAGTCTGAGGTGTGAGGCATTCCTTCAGGTAAGTGGGGCCCAGACCATTTAGGGCTTTAGTATCCTTACACACTACAGATACTTAGGACCAGATCCTAAGCAGGCCAGATCCATTTTAGCTCCATTGAGGTTATGCCAGCATACATGTGCTGAGCATCTGACCCGTAATTTATTGCAAGCAAGAATAAACAGCTGTTAGTCAGGGTAGCTTGTTTTTACCTTATGTGCTCTTGACCACAATCCTATAACGTTTACCCCAGAATAGTCCCATTGAAGGCAGTAGGACTACTCTGGAATAAGTGTTTTAGGGACTACAGGCTTTGTTGAGGTGTGAGGGACAACATGAGGTGTGAGTTCAAAAACCCATCTGTGACCAATAAGAGAATCTTGTTACAGTCTGCCAAGGAATAAGGCTTGGCAAATCTAATGGTTTTAGCTATTCGATGTGGTGGTGAGTCCTTCGCTTTTCCCCCTGCGGTGTTGATGAGCCATCACTGCTGCTCTATGGAGAGTTTCAGATTTCAAATCTTGCCTAGCTGTCTTAAAATAAATTTGATTTATCCTTTTTGTCTTAATTAAAAAACAACCACCTGTTTTGGCTATTGTCACAAGACTAGGGCCGTTTTTAGACTTTGCACTGGGGCTTGCAGATTTAAACAATCCACCTTAGAAAAGTCATGCGGTCAGTGCTGCCACTATTAAAAACCACCGATTGCACATTCTTTATTAGCCACATTTTAAATACCTCAATATCAATTATTTAAATCCACAAGCCCCGGTGCAATGTCTAAAAATGGCCTAACATATGCACGCGTGCACACACATTAATAAAGCTTGCAAACAAAATGTTGCCCATCCTGGACTATTTATTTAAGCTCCTCCAAAAAGGCAGGGTAATACATCTGCAGTTTCCATGACTGGTTTTTTTTTTTCAGTGCCTCCAAAATCATTACAACTAACTGAAAGCTTAACATTTTAAAAAAGAAAAAGAAAATTCAGAATTCGGGCATCTTTGTCCTTCACCTACCAGAAGGGAGAGTCAACCTGGCTGAACCTTCTTCTGGTCTCTCTCCATTCCTGGAAATGATGGGATTTGTATGCTCCTCTTATTTCCCAGGGTAGTATTGCTTGCATAGCTGTACTGGTGGACTACAAATCCCAATTTGCCTTAGACTTCTAGTCTGAGGAACAGACAGGATGGAACCACCAGGAGCCAGCTTAGTTCCTCCTGACCAGCGAGCAGAATGCAGAGCTTACAGTCCACCGGGGTTCCAACCCCAGACACTAGGAGCCCAGCCATAGCAATGGGACATGGCAGCGGCCATTAAACCCTTACCGGTCATAGCCCCGGGAGCAGGCCCAGTCTTTGCCCAGCCACACACACCACACCATCACCACCCCGAGGTGGCAAAGCAGGGCAAACAAATGCCAGCACACAGCCAGGCCCGGGGACCCCATGACACCCACACAATGTCCATGTCTGGGAACAAAAAGCAGTTTATTAAGCTGCCAGAAAGAACAGGGAAACAGGAAGGGAGAAGGAAAGGCATGGCTGAAAGGCCCACAGAGCAGGCAGGTCAGGGTGGGAGCCAGAGGGAGCCGCCGCCCCTCCCCCAAGGCAGCATATCCCAAGGTGCATAGGCAGGAAGCAGCAAACTGACTACACAGAGCCCAGCCCAATGTGAGCCAGGAGAAAACCCCAACCCACAAACATGCAGCCACGGGGACTCCATTGCTCCTGCCCCCCGCAGCTCCAGAGGGGGATCGAGCAGATACCTGCACACCAGGGGGCTTGAAAGCACTGGGCCTCTGCACATGTCAATGAGGGCCACCAACTCCCTAGCAGCAGCAGCACCTCCATCGGACCTCAGGGCACGGTGGCTCCCAGGAAGATACAGGGTTCCGGGTGCACACCCCCGTGTGTTGTTTTCCAGGTGGGGGTAGCACCAAACAGTCCCATCCCAGGACAACGCACAGACTCAGTCGCGTGCACAAGCTGGTGCCCAGTCAGTCAGCTGATGCTGCATGGCAAACCAGCAAGCAGGGGATGCTCACAGCCCTTGTACTGCCAAACCCAGGTCCAAACCCCTATTCAGGGGTTATAAAGAGTGGCGCAAAGCTATGTCCATGTAGCATGGAAGGTGAACAGGGAGCCATGGACCCTGAACATGTGACACTTTTTTTGGAAGTTCTCCTCAGTACCATTGAGGCCAGCCACCAAGTCATCCAGCAGTGCCATGCCACCTACTTGACCTGGCTAGTGGAGTTGGAGGCCCACTACAACAAGAGCCACCAGTCTGGCACCCGCCTAGTTACTGGCAACATCCCGGTGGCCCAGCACAGGGGGTCTGATGGTGACTCAAGCCCTCCTGCCTCGCTGCTATGCATGGCAGTTGGGGCTCTGAGGGAGGCAGTGAGGTCCCACTCTGCAGACACCACGGTGATGGCACATCACCTGCGTGTGACCATGCCCATCCAGAGGTGACTCTGGGCAGGCAAGTGCAGCAGGAACCTTATAATGGGCAGCTGGCAGAATGAGGACTGGAGGGGAAACTTATATATGCCCTGGCAACTGCTCCTCCACATTGCCTGGATCCTGCAACCCCAGTTGCAGAGGGAAGTCACAGCGATGAGAGCCCCCATCACTGTAGAACAATGGGTGCCATCGCCACATTGAAGCTCACCACCCCAGACACCTGTCACTTGGTGGGACAGCAATTCAGGGTTGGCACCTCCACCATATCTACTGTGTGCACTGCTGTGGAGGTGCTGCTGCTAGAGGGGTGGTGCAGCTCTGGAACCCCCAGGCCATTGTGGAGGGCTTCTGGCAGACAGGGTTCCCAAACTGCATTGGGGCCATCAATGGGACGGACTCATATGGCCATCCTCTGCCCACCCCATACCATGGAGGACTATCACAACTGCAAGGGGTACCTCTCCATCATCCTCCAGGTGGTGGTGGATGACCAGGGTCTCTTCGTCGCTGGGTGATCAGGCTGGAACCACAATGCCTGCATCTTCAGCCAGTCCCTGCTCTACGTCAGAATGTACAACGGGGATTTTGATCCAACCATGACCACCGACATCAAGGGCATCTGGACGAGGTCTTTCATCATGGGGGATCCAGCCTACCCCCTCAATCCATGG
This sequence comes from Sphenodon punctatus, assembly GCA_003113815.1. Taxonomy (NCBI): domain Eukaryota; kingdom Metazoa; phylum Chordata; class Lepidosauria; order Sphenodontia; family Sphenodontidae; genus Sphenodon; species Sphenodon punctatus. The sequence goes on from QEPC01008826.1 coordinate 1,534,198, forward strand.
CTGATGAAGGTCTACACTGCCCCCAGAACCTTGGAGAAGATGGCCTTAAATGTTTGCCGGAGTGCCATTCACTGTGTCATGGAGCAGTCCTTTGGGGCCCTCAAACAGTGGTGGAGGATCCTGGGTGCAAGGGTGGACTTCCACCTAGAGACAAGAAGGAACAGGAAACAACCAGCCCTGATTCCTCCAGGACAGTGGGTCCAGGAACTAAATAAATCCCTATATAACCCCATGTAAATAAATGTACATGAACAGTTAACAGTGTGTACGTGTCTCTCCTTCAGTGCCATCATGCTTCCCACCCCACAAGAATGGGAAACTCTCACACTCCAGGGATGGTGGGAAAATTGGAACTCAGTAGAAGTGCCCAGAATAGCATACATGGGTACTGAAAATATGGGTTCTCCTAAACACATTCTGCACCTATACATCAGAGTGCATAACCACCTCCCTACAGGAACCTACTAAGAATAACAACAAATATAACAAAACAAATATAACAACAAATAACAACAAATATAACAGTAGAATAACAAAAAATATATTCTACTGGAACAAACATCAAAAAACAACAACATTAACATAGGAAAACAGCATATACATGACCAACTTCACAGGAGTACTCGGCGCCTGTCCCTCCTGGCCCCTCACCCTCTGCCACAGCAAGTGCTCTGCTCCTACGACAACTCATGAGGCTGGTTCTCTAGCTGCTGCACATAGAATCATAGAATCGTAGAGTTGGAAGGGCCCTCGGAGGTCATTTAGTCCAACCACCAGCTCAATGCAGGACATCCACGTCTTCGTTGATGTTGCTTAGGACTCATACCATTGTTAGTGTGTCTTCCTGCTGCTGCTCCCTCAGGTCATGAAATGTAAAAGTTGAACATGAACTAAAAGTTATACTTGGGTTGCCTGAGATGCAGTTCTAGCAAACATATATTCTGCCAACTGTATTCCCTGTATTGGTGGTGTGGAATGAGGGCCATTGGCCAGGGTCTCACACAAGAGACCCAAGGCCTCTCCAAACCTTAAGGGGTGGAGCAGACATTGCCAATACTAGGGCTGAAACTCGACCTTGATTTTCTCACAAGGTGAATGGTAACGGTAAATCGAGAAAAATTCTCAACCGAGATATCGAACCATTATCAAGATCATTCCAAGATCTCAGTAACAGTTCTCAATTCTCATGAGATTTTCACGAAAAAAAAATTGATCCTCATTTCAGCCCTAGCCAATACGAAGGGTTCATGTTGTCCTTAATCACTGCATGAGCCATTATCATTCCCTCAGGACACCAACATAGGGGGCCCAGGTGGCTGGAATGGAAATGGGAGACTCCATTCGGGATAGTGAGCTGAGGCACTAGATATGTTGTGTGGAAAGGGGTATGGGTTCTGCTGGTTCCCCTTGCTTCTTTGTCCCTATCAATAACATTACTTATGTGTGAAATGTAAGTTGAAGCTACTCTGGTGTTCACATGAATAGATGGCAGGCTTACCAATGGTCCTTCAGTCCTGGCATGTTGATCCAAGCAGGACCGTTCTCCTTGAGTGCTCTGCTGCCACCATAAAGAGCAGCTGGAGCCTTCTCTCCTCCACTGGAGATGTAGAGAGAAAAGTGATGTACAGTTCAGAAATGGGGTGGTGCTTTATACTTGGTTGTGTCACGACAGGTGGCCGCCTCCTTTCCCCTTTCCCTCCATTCCCATAACGCCCCAGTGCTGCCACCACATACACCTTTTTCTGACACAAATATGGAGGAAGGTAAACGAAAGGGGCTGGGAGTGGAAGGGCTGATGGGAATGGAAGAAGAGGTGAGGGCATGCACACAAGGACAGGGGTCATGTCCATGGCACACATCCATGGGGCGGGCCCTCCATTCTTTGAATCTACCTTGTAAGCACACCTACCCCCATATACCATGTGGGCAATCGGACCTTGTACTAACTTACAGATTGGTCCCCAGGAGAGGAAATAGGCATACTGTGTGTGCAGAATGAAAGGCCCAATGCTAGACTTGGACCAATACCTTTAATGTGAGCCTTTGGCAATTGGCTGTAACCCTGAGGTCATCCATTTAGCTGGGCGGGGTGATTGGTGGGAGGGTTGGGCTGTGGCTTATGTTGTGTTATCTCAAGAGTAAATCACAATGTACCTGATGGCCATTTTGTGCCACTTGCCATCTCTCCTGAGGCAGCAGGGCTGGAGCGTTTTCAGGCGGCTGTGCTGGGTGTGTCTGAGAGCCCATGGGAACTGTTTAGTTTACACACCTGCACATGGGTTCGGGCGTGACTCTGGCTTGCCTGGGCTCCTTCCATGTGCCTTATTGGAATACATTACAACAGAGTGAGTCCTACAAAACTACTGGTAGAGTGAACACAGAGACGTTCCATTCCCCACATACCCACGTTTCACTAATAGGAAATGAACACACACACACACCAACCAGCCAGGGTGGAAGGGAAGCTGTCCTTTGGATCCAGCCCCCATGGTAGCAGACTGGTAACTGCACCAGGGCCCAAGCAGCTAGGGCTGAAACTCAATTCTAATTTTCTAACAATCAATCTCATCAAGAAAGCAGGTTCTCAACTGGATCTCCAGATCAAGTAAAAAAACCCACTGGTTTCCCAACGAGAATCATGAAAAACTGCCTTTAAATTTCAAAGGAAGGATTACCCCTCTCTCCCTATCAGCTGATAAGCGGGGAAAGGGGGAAGTCCAAGGGTAGTATGCAGGCTTCCCCCTTCCCGCCTATCAGCTGGTAGGTGGGGAGAAGGAAAGCACAAGAATGTTGTGGGGCTTCTGCCCCCCATGCCCACATCACAATCTGGGGCCACACACGGGGACAGAAACCACATAGCACTTATCTCCAGCCCTTACAAAGCCCCCAAGTGTGCAAGCCGTGCCCCTTTTTGTCTATTAATTGATAGGTAGAATCAGGGCTCTAAGAAGGCTGGGGAGCCATTCTCATATTTGCAGAATGTTCAATAGTCAGCTCAGCCACAGTACTAAAGCTGAACCTTCCCTTCCCCAAAGAAAAAAACCCAAAAGATAAATATTACAGATAACTCATCTTTCTGCTGAAGTCTCACCAGGTCCAATGTATTTTCAAGCTATTGTGAGGGAAACTAAAGGCAAAAACCCAGCATGCATCTGAAACATGATTTGCATGCAAACGTTGCATTTGAAAATAGATGTGTAAACATTTATTCCAATACCCATTTAGGGTGGCCAGATATGCAAATTTTAGGACACTTATGAGAAATACAGATCATAGGGCTGCATTGGAACGAATGAAGCCCTGCAATCTGTATTTAAATAACACTGAGACGTTTCATTCAGTTATATTTTTCTTGCCCGTTCTTCTGTTTTCAGGCGCTCCCTTCAACTTCATTTGCATGCCAAACTCCCTTAACCCAGTCATGTGTAAATGAAGTTGAAGGGAGACCTTGCAAACAGAAGAATTGGCAAAAACCCCCGCATAACTGAATGAAACTTCTCAGAGAAACTTCTCAGTTTCAAATTAAACATTTGAACTTATTTCTGAAGTTCAAATGGGTATCAGAATAAATGTTTGGACATCTATTTTCAAATGCAAAGTTTCAGATGCATGCTGTTTTTGGTTTTTTTTGCCTTTAGTTTCCTTCACAATGGAGGGAAGTTTACAAGGACCATCCCAAATGGCAATTCTGGGATTAAAAAATGAAAGTCAAAACCAGGAACCTATTTCGTGTGTGGGTGTGGTGGTTTCCACCCAGACCACCATTGGGAACGGACCTTGGTGCACAGGTTAATGCTTCCCCCAGCACATCAGTGGGCTTCATCAGTGGCAGGCAGGTAGGCAGGGGGAGGGAGGAGTTAGTTACCAAACAACAGAAAGGGAAGGAGGGAGCAGGCACTACTCAGAAGCCAAGCTAATGAGATGCACCAGTTCTGGTTTCATTGCTGCTGCCACCAATGATCCTTCTTCCTCCTGTCCCCACAGCCTTGTTCAGCCCCCTTCCTCCATTCTTCTGAAGCTACTGGTAAGGGGGGGACACACTGGGTATGATGGGGGAAAGGGGATAAAAGGCTGCAGAGACTAGCCAGTTTCTTGTATTGGAATGATGGGGAAATATTTGTGATTGTCATCTGGGTCCTGCTGTCTAACTGGGTGTAAGAGTAAACTTTACAAATGGATGTACCTGAACTACACCCTTTGGGGTGGGAAGCTATGGGAAACTGTTGATATTCTCTTTTTTAATTATTAACATAGTTATTGTGCCTTGTAAATTTCTTCCTGCTGGGTGCTTACTTCCCAGCAAATCACAGTCACAAATGATCCCCACCCCCCTGCCCTCAGTAGAAGGAACTTGCTACATGGGAGCTGCTGATCAGTATTCGATAACGGAAACAGAATTTCACAGCACCTAGGTCCTAAAGCCTGACTGTGGGTGCAGAGCGAGCCTTTGTCCAGAACCCTTGCACCACTAAACCTTCAGGAGTGGAGAGCTAAGGGAAACTCTGTTATTGTTTATTTGTTTGTAAAACTAGTTATTGCACCTTGCAAAAATCCTTTTTGGTAAGTGGGAGCTGCTGATCAGTATAGAAGCAGAATCTCACATCACCCAGGCTCTGCAGTCTGCCCTGCATTGTGATTGCTCTCGTAAAAACCCGCAAACAGCAGTATACAATACATCATTAATCAGAACAGGTTCCCAAATAATGAGGCACAAAACACAAATACACACACAAAGTGCCACCAAAACCAGAATAGAAATTAGAAGCACAGAATTTGCCCCCCTTGCACATCCCTGCACTAGTAGCAACTACATTTCTAGCATGCAGCCAGCCAGATGTTCAATAGCATGCCAGTGTTGCCCTGCAGCAGTCACAGACAAAAAACCTTGCAAATCTTTCTTACTTTTCCATTGACAAAGACTCACCAGAAAGCTGTGATGGGGGGAAACTGCAAACAAAATATTTGCTGATTTTCTCCCTCTTCATTTTCCACCTGTACAGTTTTGTTTCATTTTACATTTTAAATTATAATCAAGGAAAGGGATTTTAAAAATTTGAAATATATTTTATGATTAGATCACTCCATTCAATTTGCAATTCTGAGAACCAGTGAAGTTTAGTGGATATTGATAAGGTATCAGACTTGGACATGGGAAGCCACAGTTCAAATCCTGGCTTAGACATGGACTCACTGCTTGGGCAAGTCACTCCTATCTGTAAAAGGGAACTGTTCTGTTCCCTGTCGATGCTAGATTATAAACCCCTCTAGGCAGGGACCTGTCTCCAATTACAACTATTCAGCACCAGCACATTGCTGCAGCTACAGAAATAAATAATATTTATTTATTAGATTTTTATGTTGTCCTTTTCCTAAAGGACTTGCAATACATTAAAAAAAACCAAATTGATTTTAAAGTGTATAAATTAAAATCCCCATAAAATCCCCACCCACCAAATGCTAACCAAACCTATACTTCCCTTCACAAGGAGTCATGGTATAAACCCCACACTTTCCCATGTCTTTATCCCTCCCCTCTCTTTCACGGTGTGTGTGTGTGTGTGTGTCACAGCACTCTCACCCCAAATTCTACAAAACGCTCTCCAGTCTACCCTCCCACATCCCATGTTCCATCCCCCCACTCACACTCTGCAACCTTAAAATCCCAAACACTGCAATAGTAAAAACAAAAAGGAGGAAGATGTGAGGAGAGGTCTATTATATGCTGGGGGTTGCATGACATATCCAGCCCTCCGTAGATCAGGCACAGCAGCACCAGCTGAAATCATCCCTGTAGTCCCCCTTCTCCTCCCCTCACGTCCCTCTTCCTGCTGCCACTAATAATCCCATACACTTATTAATTTCAACAGAGTGTTCATAAAAAACAATGTAGCAGGGGTGTAGCTAGTTTGGAATGGGCCCAGGTGCAAGAAATGGACTTCACACCCACCATCACCATCCTCTCCTCTGTCCCACCGCCTCTCCCTCCCTCCACTTGCTGTGCCTGAGTTCTGAAGGCTGCGGCAGCACTGCCTGCCTCGTGCCACCACCGATGGTCCTTGCTCCATCCTGTGCCAACCGCCAGGTCAGTCTCACACGTGCCAGGTGCTTCTGCTCAGCTCAGTCTCTGTCCAGCCCCGCCACAAGAGCACAGGATTTGTGCCCCCCTCCAGCATGGGCCCCGGGACAAATGTCCCTCCTGTCCCTATGAGAGCTACGCCCCTGCGAATGCCGAATGTTGTGTTCTTAACATGAAATCTCTAGTTGTCACCACCTTTCTGAATGAGCAAAATCCTTCGCCCTGGCAAGTCTTCTAATCCCCGTGTGCTTTTTCTTCCTTTCTTCTTGATGGCAGGCAATTGGCATCCGACTCAACGAGCTGTGCCACTGTGAGAGTGAGAGCCCAGCCAATCTGCTGGGCCTCATTTATGATGAGGATACCAAGAGAAGACTGAGAAAGGAGGATGAGGAGGAAGACTTTTTAGATGACAGTAAGGAGACTCCCTTTACTACAAGAACCCCCGCTTGTAAGAACCTCTGCTTTAGGAGCACTTAATTCTTCTTTTTCTCTTTCATATTCCTACCACCCAACTGTTTCGCCCACTGAACTCCCTTCCCTTTCTTTCTGTGCCTGGATGTAATGCATTCCATGTGAGTAGCATCAATGACAAGCTGGGGTTAGGAAGCAGGTAGCAGCTTCACTTTCACTTAGTGTATATTGCCTCTAATAAAATTGATCAGTCTTTTAGCTCTAGCTTCTTGCTACTGCATATGTTCTTCTTAGACCATTCTGGCTCCAATTCAAAGATATGTCACGTTTTATATTACTAAAAAAGTATAGATCGTTTATAACTAATTGATTAATAATAGCTGTTATCTCCTTTTGGTTTTTGGTGGAGTAGTATTTTTGATAGATTGTTTGGATTCCAAACTGGTATCATGGGTGTCTGCAACTGATCCATGGAACCAACTGTAGCTACAGCAAAGTGAGCTTTGGTCTCTGCTGGCACCTTAGACATCTCCAGCGTCAGTGCCATTTAAAATCTATGATCAGCGCATGTGCATTATGGACATTCCTTGAGTCCTCACCTCTGGAGATGGACACAGAGCTGAAAAGGACCAAAGCTACCCATCTTTTGCAGCCATTGGCAACCTGCAATAAGCATGCACTGGATTGCAACCATCTTCAATGGAGGCACTGGGGTCCTTGAGAAATTTTGAGGATTGACAGTAGTTTATTGGCCCAAATAACTTGGAAACCACTGGTTTAGACTGGTGCAAGCAGGCCAGTAGAAGGTGTTATGCTTGATATGTTTAGCAATGGCCAAAAAACATATTGGCCTACTGGCCGTCATAGACAATTTGCAGTAAAAATGATATTTTGTCTTTCTTAACATGAATGGGCCAGATTCTCAGCTGATGTAAACTGGCATAGTTTCATTTAGCATCCAAATTTCCACTTGGTGGGGCCAATCCCATGGCCCGCAGAACCTGCGTGCAACCCATGCATGTACGCACAACCCGTGCACAAGTCCATAGTGGAGACATTGTGCCACGCAGAATCCACGTGGATCCCATGTGGATCCCATGCAGACTGGGATTGCGGCCACTGATTTTTAACATGGAAATATAGTCAAATGGCATGGGTGTTGTGTTTAGACAACCACAAAACCCTCCAAGAAGTCAAAATGTTTTAGTTTAATTTTCACAGAAGTGTAAATCCACACATAAATCATGGCAAGACACTGAAATCAGAGTAGATACAGTAATATCACATGCCATGATAGCATGCAGGTGAAGATAATGATCAACATTATATCCCCTCCAAACACCATCTGTATTGTATGTGTGTGCGTGCTGTAGTATACCGACTTCTGTGTACATGTACTACCGTTCTCCACTGGATGTAGCATGTTAGAGCTGTTTATGTGTTTATTGGATTCCTTTGTGCTTATGGGGCTCTAAGGGACACGTCTCTGAAGGCAACAGAGTGAAACTAGCATAAATACAATGAAGGGGAGGAAAATCCAGCCCTAAACTTGTCAGTTTCATTCCCAGTATTTAGGTATGCCTTAGCCAAAAGTCAGGAATAATTTTATTGCTCCAGATACTGTGTGAGCCTTATGCAAGTGTATGTTGAAGGGAGAAATACACAAGGAACTTTATCCCCCACCTACACTATTACCACATTCAGACCTGATGCCTGGCGCTGTTAAAATGACATGCAGGCAAAGACACAGCAGCGGGAAGGAGCCTGATGCTGGCAGTAGTGCCGGCGCGAACGGTGTTCTGCCTTGTCAAACGGGATTCTGCCGCAGCTTTGCTTGCTCGTGAAAGGGCTGGATTTTGCACCCTGTCATTCGCAAGCAAAGCCGCAGCAGAACTCCATTCGCACCGGTGCTACTGCTGGCATTAGGCTCCTCCCTGCTGCCGCGTCTTTGCCTGCGCGTCATTTTAACAGCACCAGGTGTCAGGTATGAACATGCTATACATGTGAGACTTGTAAACAACAAAGCAGATCTGAAGTCCCCTTGATCAAAAGAGAGCAGAGCCTATTCAGCCAGGGGTGCATGGCATCCTAAACAGGAGAATGAAGGCCAGCACACACGGAGTAAGTAGGCTCCGGCTCTCAAGGTGGCATAGTGACATATGTGCTTTTTCTGTAGGCTGAGGAGCTAAGAGAGGCCAGAGTGTCCACTGGGGTATGGCAGCTCTGTAGTAGTCTTTTCCTGGGCTGTGCCTTAAAGGCATTTTCTTGCTTGCTGTAAATGTAGAATATATTGTTTTATACTCTGCCACACGCCAGCTGCCCATTGTCTCTGTTACAATGAAATCCATCTCTCCATAGAGGCAAGCTGTATGGTGTGACATAATGAATAATAATAATAATAATAATAATAATAATAATAATATTAACTAATTAATTAATTAATTAATAATAATTTTTATATAGTGCCCCCCTGCCATGGCACTCAGAGCACTTCACATATAATAATTTAACATAACTTTTAATCTTTACAACAACCCTGTGAGGTTGGTTAGGCCGAGAGACTATTTTGACTGGCCCAAGGTCATCCAGTGAGTTTCTGGCTAAAGGGAGACTTGAACTGGGGTCTTCCCCTGTCTCTTGGCCAAGGCACTGTGCACATAGCCATGCTGGTGTAGCACTGCTGCCCTGTGTATCCTGAAATGTTACCCTGTTTGTTGGGTTTGGGAGTGTTTCTTTGGGCAAAAAATAAAGACAGCAAAAGGAATAATCTCATGAATACTATTTCATTAGATATCTATACTTGTATATTACCTTAAAAAAACCCAGCATGGTTTGCAATTGTCAGGCACCCCAGAACAGACATCTTTTGCTTTCCTTATGCCAGCCCAAGCAATGGCTAGGGCTACAAGTATTATACCCAATCAGCACATCCTGTTGGCCTGACTGAAATGTAATACCACACACGTATTTTGAAGCTGGGCGCTGACTCAGCAAAGTACTTATCCATGTGCTTAACTTTAGGCACATGAGGTATCTCTGGGAATATTGACACACTTAAAGTTAAGTATAATTACTGCACTGTCTTTTGGTCCCCCTTAAAAATAAAATGTATGAAAGTGTCAAAATGACCGTATTTTTGATACACTGCCCATTTTACTAGTTAGGTGTCTACTGAATAGAAACCCAGGTGCCATGCTGATGAAGGAGGGATCAGGGATGGCCTTAAGCAGAGCCAGTAGGGGCTATGGCCCAGGCCCTGCAATCAGAGAGGGCCCTTCAGAAAGGCCAGTCCTGGTACCTTCAGGACTAGATCTTCTGAGGACCCAAGACGAGCTATTTCAGCAGGACCCTCTCCTCACTAGTGACTATCAGCCCCAGGTGTGGCTGCTTCCCATGGGGCCCTGCCCCCTTTTCTCTCGGCCTCACCTACTGGGGGAGGGGGAGCAGGGCCCTGAAGAAGGAGCTAAAGGGGTGGGACTATGGAAGTGGGGCCACAGGGCCCCACATTTTACTTTTGCCTTAGACCTCGTAAGGCTGGCCCTGGGCAGGATTAAAAAGAAAACCTTGATAGGTAGGTTAGAGAGAATATATTCAAAGTGTGGCAGTGGAACTGGCTTAGTCACATAGCTGTCCTGCTTTCTCACTTCACTCATGTATGAGAAGTGTGTTTTTTAGTCTCATATTTATTTTCCTATGACACTCTGAGCTTACAGAAATTAGGTATTTTCTATACTGGGGCTAGGCTTGTAAGAGAAAAACTGGGGAGAAATGAGAACCTTTAGATCTCTTGACAGAAGAGACTTCCCAGCAGTGTCACCTCTGTTGTAAGACGTTTCGGGAAATCAAAACACACTTATATTGCATAGACTTGTCTTTAAAAGACCAACCACTCATGAGCTCAACTATTGAAGATTTTGGAGAGATGTGTGGGAAAGGCCAAAGAACCCCAAACACATTAGCTAACTACCTAGCTAGTTAAATAAATAAATAAATAAATTTGTGTCGCGCCCTCCCCACTCCTGCCCCTCCTCCAGATGGTACTCAGGGCACTTCACAAAAACAAACGCAATAAAATAAAAACACAATAAAAGACAGTCCCTTTAAAAACAAACTGGCCTTTTAACACGAGATCCCCCCCCCCCATCTCCACGCAGTTTTGCTGTGTGGAGATGGGTGGAGGCGCCCGTGTGAATGCTGTGGGGGATGGGTGGGGGTGCCTGCGTGCTCCCACGCTATACCCACCTCCACCCATCACCCGCGCACGGAGCAATGGGCTCCGATGCCCGATGCTCCTTTGGAACAGGTGCACACCCATCGTGGCCGCACCCCCATCCCCCCACCCACCATGGTTCATTTGAAAATGGCCTTTAAAAGAAAAGAATAAAAGGGAAAGAAATAAAATCCAGTAGTGAATCCCCAAAAGTACCTGACGAAGAAAAAAAAAAAGCCCTTTTTACATGTTACTCACCCACACGTGCCCTCGCAGGTTGGCTGTGTGGGCATGCATGGGTGCCTCCCATATGAATGCCATGGCAGGTGGACATGCGTGTGTGCATGCTCCCACAACCCACACATCTCCTCCCTCCTCTACCTATTGCCCATCAGTGCAAGGTTTCAGGAGCAGGTCTTTAATATAGCCAGGGACTCTAGTGTTGAAGCCCTTAAAAGCCCTTAAAAACTAGCAGCGCTAGCTTGAATTTGATCCACTTATCTATATGCAGTAATTGTAGAAATGCCGGGCAAGCATCATATGATCACGGCTGCCTAAACCATTGACCCCTATGACCCTACCCTTAGATGCTTTGGAGTATCTCCCCCTTAATGGAAATTTGCACTTTGCAGCTTTCCTAGCTTTTAATGGCTGTCTAACTGTTGCCTCATCTCTAAATAACATTTGTATTCGCTCTGAGGAACGAAAGGACCAGACTTCCCAGAATTGCTGTCTTTGCTTTTTGGTCAGCTATTAATATTTGCCACAGGACTTGTGTGGTGACCAACTTGGTCGCACAACTTATGGTATGATCAAAAAGAAAAGTGTGATGGTGTTGCCTGTTCCTAATGTCACTGCTGTGATAACCTCACCTAAGCTGCCTGCTGATTTGCTACTGGTGGTCTGTTTTGTCTCCAGTGGGGGCAGGACCTTTCCATGATTGCAATGTGTTTGGCAGAACACAAAGATGAAAAGGGTTTAAGGACATTGGTTTTCAGTTACTATCTAGTTCTTAGATTTTGAGACCATTTCACAGTCTAATAGTGGGTGCTCCAGTAGTAACACACTGTAGAATATATTAAATATGTGCTGATAGACAGGTGTGTGTGTGAAACTGTCATTGAAATATCAGGAAAATGATGAAGGGACCCGGAAATTACTGTTTAGCCATGACACTTTTCATATGCAACCTGCATTGTATACCATGTGTGATAACGTCCATCAATTCTTGGATCTGGATTTTGTATTGACTTCTCTCTTAACAAGACAAATTTTGCTTCCCAGGCACCGTGAACCCCAAAAAATGTTGTTGTCCTTTTGCTTTGAAGATGGCAGCATGCCAGCTTCTCCTGGAGATCACCACCTTCCTTCGAGAGACTTTTCCCTACATGCCAAGACCACGTACAGAGCCTCTTGTGGTAAGTGTGCCATAGATATGGGAAAGTACACATGGAGGCCCTTTTACATGAGACACCCACCCACGTGGGAAACTGGATGGGTGAGGGGAGCATGTCTGTGTGACTGCCAGTGCAGGTGGGTGGGGGTGCATGTGTGCGTGCGTGCGCCTGGGCTCCATCCACCTCCGCCAATCCCCCACGCACAAAGGCATTGGAGAAAACAGAGGTGCCTCCGTGCATGGAGATGGGTGGAGGTGGGTGGGCATCCATGTAACGGACCGCACACACACCGCGGCCTCCACCCATCCCCCCTGCACCACTGGCCCTTTTGAAAAGGGCCAGAGTCATTTTCTTCTGATGACAAAAGGGCAAGAAATCTATTTAGCAGTCTTCCTGCAATAGAGGGTAAGGAAACAAATACATCAGGAATATGGACATGGGGGACGAAGATCTAGAGCCTTGCTTGAGCCAAAAAAGGGACAAAGTTAAGGTATTCTACCACTATCCAACTGACCCCTCCCTCACAGAGTACCATGATGGGTAGGGTCTCTTCCACTGGGAAGCCTGGCCTGAGTTGGAGGAATTTGAGCTGACAGTGCTCCTGCCCCAAGCCCACAAAATCAGTCAGGTCACATTGGGCTCAAGTCTGGTTGCAGGACTCTAAGAAGGCCTGAAAACTGTTATTAGCAGCAGAATGATGAATTGGGAGTGGGAGGGAGCAGGGGTGAATGGAGGGTATGGCAGCTGGACAGAATCCAGAACTTTGAGCTGGTGTCTGGATGGATCTGAAGAGTGGTCTGGAGAGACAGATATTTTAGTCAGAAGCCAGAAAAGGGAGAGAATGTCTGAACCAAGGAATGATCAATACAAATTATTAGTAGCTACAGACTGAAGGCTGAAGCTTCCACAAACTATCGAAAGTTTAAGGTGCACCATTACTATTAACATTAATGAGAGCCTTGTGCCTCACTACATTAGCCTGTGACAGTTCACCGGATGAGACAACCTGATTCCACGTAAAGGCAGTTAGGTTTTAAAACTAGGGGTGTACATCCATAATGTTTTCTATCAGTTACGAAAATGAATGCAGCCCCATTTGTGTTCATAAATGTTATGGAAATGGATGAATAAGCAAGCAGTTATAGTTTGCTTTCACCCGTTTTTGTTTAAAAATTAAAAAAACAAACCATTAAACAAAAAAATCACTGCGTATGCACAAAATGGCCACCGGACCGTTCTGTGCATGCAAAGCCCTTTTCCAAAATGGTGCCGGTCAGAACCATTTTGGAAAAGGGCTTTGCATGCACAGAACGGCCCGGTGGCCATTTTGCACATGAAGAGTAATTAAAAAAAAAAATTAAATAAAAAAACCCAGACCCTGAGAATTCAGGCTGGCACCAGGAAATTGACAGGAAATAAGTCCCCATTCCTGAAGTTATGAGATTGCTCACAAGAAAATAAAATTGGTACTTGTTCAGCTGTGATTATTATGCAGCAGCTAGTCAGAAAGAAAGATGGGATCATACAGTGTGAGAGTCCATTAGGAAGAAGGGACATTAACCTGCCTATTGAATGTTAGGCGAGAAATGACCAAATTGGCACAGTAACGTTAGGAAAATAATATCGACTCTGTATTCTAGTAGTGAGAAGTGTGTTGATGAGAGCTACTTTCCACAAAGAGATGGAGACAAAGGGTGAAAACAGACATGACGTTAACCACCCTTGGTGGTCGTGTATGCATATTTCAGGGCTGCATAGGGCACCAATACAGCCCTGCAACATGCATAAATAACCACCAAGGGTGGTTAAAGGGTGGTTAGCGTCATGTCGGTTTTCACCCAAAGTAGTTCAGATGATCTCTTTTATTTGAACCAACAGATACCTTTTGTTGATCCAATAAAAGAGATCATCTGAACTACTTTATTCTTATATAAAAAAAACCTTTGGTTTAAGAGAGGAGTTAAGGCTCTTACAAATTCAGCCATGCTCCAAAAGGTATGGAACTTTTAGTTAAAGCTCCTGCCTCAACTTGGGCACCATGTAAGCATTAAAAACAAAACATTGTACAGTCTCACATATTGTGCTCACTTACAACTTAGGCTTCATGCCCCCACATTTTGCCTTGGTCTTTCAACCCCAGTCCTCTTCCTCTGCATTATTATTATTTATGGGGGAAGGATTTAGCCCAGCAAAGGCACCTGATTACCTCCAAAACCACAGATATAGCTGGGAAACAGGATATTGCGGCTGTGTCAGCCTGGAAGGCCGCACCATGGTACTCGTTTTTAAAAAAAGATCATAGGTTTGAGGGTTATTTGGATAAGATAAGGGACCCGAATTTGCGCAGAAATTTTACCCTCTTGCGTTTCCAATTAATTCATTCAGCTGTTACTCTGGGCCGTTACAAGGGTATATCATGCTCTAGTTATTTCTGCCCATGCAATAACTCGGTTATAGAAGATCTACCACATATTTTGTTTGACTGTGCTTTCTATACTAATATAAGGGACATATGGATTACCCCTATATGGAAAGGGAAGATTTATCTTTCCTCAGATCAAAGGATAAAGAAGCTATTAACCATGCAGTCAGAAGAAGAACTGGGCTGGGTGACTACCTTTGCTATGCTTGCTAGTAAAATTCAGAAAGAGATGGATTTGCTGTGCCCAGTGGGGATAAAGGATATGCAAATGGCATACATGCTACTCTAGTTGTGTAGTTAGGAAATCATTGTTATCAGAGTTAAGTAGGAATAACTGAGTGCTGTATTATAAGGTACTGTCCAGTCAAACGATTATCCGATATATCTTATTATGTCTATATTTTAATATATATATATTGCTATTTATTTTTACTTTATTGTATTTGCCTTAATTGTGTGAATTTGACGATGGCGAAAGCTAGAGTCATAATAAATTATTATTATTATTGTTTATTATTTTAGCGCGCTATTGAGCGTTGGGCGGGGCACAGATTGTAAGCCCCTTGGGGGTACGGATCTGTCTTTGACTGTGAATTGTACAGTGCCAGGTACATTACTGGCACTATATAAATAATAAAAAATAATAATAACACTGAATCTGGGGTAGTGTGTTGTGGGAGAACTGATGGTTATACTGCTGCTTACAGTCAGATTCCCCTGCCTCTGCACCAACTCTGCATCATTCCATACTGCCATTTATGTTCCCCCCACCATGGGGCAGACAGCTGGCTGCTCTGCCCTGCATCCTTAGGAAAAGGCTGAGGACGCAGGGCATAGCAGCCTTACCCGAAGTGGGGTAAGGCTGCCCAACGCACAATAGCTCGCCATTGCTTATGGGACCAATCGCCGTCCGTGCAGCAAGCTCCGTTGTGGGGCTTTGAGCAGTGACTGCTATCTCCAGTCCTGTGTGACTGGGGGTGGGGTGGGGAGGCCAGGGCCCAGGTGCCCACTCATATGGCCTGTGCCTCAGTCCACCCCGGGGCATGGTGGGGCCTGCCCGCTTGACTTCCTCCCAGGGGGGCTGACTGTCTTCCCTACTCCCCATGCTGATCCTGAAGTGTGGTGGCAATGATTGCCTGCCATGGGGTGGGCGGGAATTAGGCTTTCCACAACTTGTGTGTTGCACCCATTGTGGATATAGCCTATTTCAGGCAGTGCTACACCTCTTCTCCTTTGCTCCCTGAAGCCTCCTGGTCTGATGCTATGGTAAGGATACATCTCTAACTAGCAATCTTTTTCCCCCAGAACAAACTGTGTTTGTACTGCAACAGTGGGTGTCATCACAACCCAACCCAATTTGGGAACATGCCAGGGAGGGTGGGGAGACACACAGACATGTGGCCTCCCGACAGCCAATGGCAACCCCCCAGACTGGGCCAGAGAACAATGGGCTAACACACGTAATAGCCCACATAGGCCTGGGCGGGTGGTTGCTCAGGTATGTTGGCGGCTAACTAGGGCTGTGATCCTGGAGGTGTATGGGATCACAGCCCAGGCTAACCACCAACTCGCCTGGGAGCAATCCCAGGCCAACATCTGGCAGTCTACCAACAAACATGCTGGTGTACAATTATATTCCAACAATACAACCAGAGTCAGATCTGGGAGAGCAAATAGGCTCAGCTCAGCTCAATTCAGAAAGGCGTCCGTCAGGGGTGTTGGCCCCCTTATTATTTAACCTGTACGTGTCAGATCTGGTGAGCTCTATAAAATCGGAAGTACTCAATCCCCCCAAGAAACAGTCTTTCCCTTTGTATGCACTCCAATACGGTGATGACGTGATTCTGTTATCGCAAACCAAAAAGGGGTCTCAGAGGACTCATTGGTAATTTAATGGAATATTGCGAGAACAATGGCTTGGATATTTACCAATATGAGGAAATCTGGTATCCTGGTATTAGGCAGGAAATATACAAAATCCAGTTGGGTAATTAAGGGTAAGACCATGGCTGTAGCAAAGGAGCCATGTACTTAGGGGTTATATACTCCAATAGAGGCACCTGGTGTAAACATATTAAAAACAGAGCAAATAAGGCAAATAGAGCAGCCCGCTGTATTTTGAAGGCTGCAAACTTATCACAAGGGGTTCCATTATCCTCATTTCTCCAAACCTTCCTTTTGAAAGTCCACCCTTCAGCGACATTTGGACTGGAGATTGTCCCATTTCCTCAGGTTGCCGAGTTAGAAAGGATTCAGAATCAATTCCTTCGCCGATTGCTTGGGGTGGCGAATAATGTACTGGGAGCAGTTGTTCGAGCAGAGACAGGTCTCCTGTCTATGGAGTACCTTGGAAAGACAGTCTTTGCTAGGTATTGGCTTAGGTGAATGTCCCAAGATGAGGAAGCTCTTCCGAACTAATGCCTTATGGAAGAATTCGGGCATAAGGGAACTAATTTATATCCTTGGGTCAAGTGTTTGGTATCCCTTTTGAATAATCTGGGATTTTCCTTGGCATATTTCTCCGGGAAAATGGCTGGTGCAATTAAAAGAGAGATAGACAGTAGAATCAGGGATATAGCCAGTCAGCTAGATCTTGAAATAGTGCACAAATGGAAAGTAGCCCCATGGCTCAGAATGATTAAGAGTAGGGTTGCTTTGGAACCTTATTTGGACCAGTTTTCAAATAAGGCCCTATGTAGGGCATATATGCTATTAAGATTTCAGCTGATTCAAACGGCAGTGACAGAGGTCAGATATGCTTGCATTGAATATGAGCTGTGCTGCTGTACTTGCAGTTTGGGCGAAATTGAGACGGTGGACCACTTCTTAATGAGATGTCCGTACTATCGAGCCTTGAGATCTATCTGGGTATTTACCCATCTTAAAAGACAAATGACATGAGAATGCTCAGACACTCTTGGAATATTGGTAAACTTAACCTCTAAAGAAGGGATTCAGGCAATAGCGACTTACGTTTGGTTGGCCAGCAAAAGAAGGCTGGAAATAAGAGCTCGATTGAAGGAGCTCAGTAAATTATAACATTTTATAAATGGAATATAGGCTTCCTCCTGCTCTACTACAGACTGCTCTATTTACTCATATTGGGGAACTTAAGATTCGAATTTCCCCTTTAGAGGTGGTGGAATTGCTTTGGACAAAATGTTACTGTATCATTGGTCACTATGTTATATTCAAATCCCGTTGTATAGTGCCTGGTCATGGTGGAGGCTAGGTTCAAGCTTGTTCTACTTCTCTTTACTTTAAAGTCATCAGGGGCCAAGCTCTGCCGAAGTAACCTCTGCAAGAGAGCAAGGCAATTTTATACCTGGTATTTTGTACGTATCGCTTATTGGTGTAAGGCGATAAAAGACAACTATGTTAGTTTTGTATTTTTGTATTTTGTATTTTTGTCAGGTGGCCATGGCGAAAGCTAGAGCCATTAATAAACTAAACTAAACTAAACATGCTGGTGTCTCACAGGCTAAAACGGGCCACTGTCACGTTTGTTAACACCCAGTGTAGCAAACCTTCTAGAACTTCATTTCAGACACTTGCACCTGCACCTGCCCTCTTGCTCCAAGGCTCTTTAACATGTTAATATTAGTCATCTCTGGACTACTTTAGTAATAGCGCTGAGGCGAGACTCGGAGCAAGTGTTCCCATTCCGAAGGGAAATACCGACATCTGTCCCTGATCATTATAATCTGGATGCAAACTGTCAGTAGCCTCTGCTGTCCACATTCTTCCAGTTCTCCCCAACCCAAATGAAAACACATAGGGAAAGCAGGGGAGCAGGAGGCATCATACTGCCCCTGCCCCCTGCTCTTCCCAGCTTCAGTGTTGCCCCGAACCTGCAGAGGAAGAGGATTGGGGCTGAAAGACCAAGGCAAAGTGTGGGTGCATTGAGTCTAAGTTGTAAGTGAGCACAATACGTACAATGTCTTCACTGCTTACATGGTGCACGAGTTATGGCAGGAGCCTTAACTTACCATTCTCATGCTTTTTGGAGAATGGTTGAATTTATAAGAGCCTTAACTCCTCTCTTAAACTGAAAGTTTTTTGATCTAAGAATGACACTGGTTTTTTTAAAAAGGGGATGCACTAAATTCCCCCTGCTGCTGCTGCTGTACCAACGTGAGATTGATTGGCCCTATTGGTAGTATTAATTATTCTAGTGGCTTTAGCCAGTTTAATTCCTCTAGTGTAGACCCAAACTAAGAATTACTGCGGCTCAGCCTCTCTGTCTGGAATAAATCCCATCTTTTTTTGCTTTATTTATTTATATTTAGGGAGAAAACCCCACTTTTTATAACCAACTCAAGATCTTGATGTAGCAGAATTCCATAACCCGTGTCCAGTTTCTAGTAACTTCTATAAGAATTATACATATTTATCAAAGGCCTTAGGAACTGGGTCCAAAATAAAAACCTGACATTTCCTGAAAATTATTTTTTTGATTGTTTGTTAGATTAATATCAGGTTTGTTCACCTCTCTCTCTCTCTCTCTCTCTCTCTCTCTCTCTCTCTCTCATGTAAATATCATGACTGTCATTATATATCCAGGTTGTTCACATCCTGCAGGGTGACTCCTAGTGTTATTGAGAAGGTTGTCATGATTAATTTTTTTAAGGGCTGGGCAGAGTGACTGTACAACTCCATTGGTATTCATGTGTTTGAAACCTTGCAAGATGCCTGTGAAATTTTCTCTGAACTAGAACACACTTGAACACTAGAATTCTAGAACACTGGAATATTAAGAAGTTTGGAATGTAGCGTTTTCTCAGTGAATGTGGTATATAGGAGTCTCATATATACAAAATACAGAATTTGTCCCCCCACCTTGAAAGAAGACACAGATACTATTTTGTGGATTTAAATCAGGCCGCACCAAACTTTATTAGCCTTTATCGGGGAGGAGGGGGCTATGCCGCTCCTGGTCCTGTCAACCTAAACTATTAACTGACTTAGGTAGAGTAAACTTAAGGCGGTCTGATGTTCCTCAGTACCGCATCCATGTTACCTATAGCTGCTGCAATGTCACGCCTGCCTGGCCGCCCTCGGCCAGGTCAGGAGGCCTTCACCTACCGTGACCCAAGGAAGGAATGAGGGCAGCCGGCGATGACCCTGGACCGCCCCTGTCCTAGGGTCTTTCGACCGACCCCCCCCCCCTTCCTGGGTCCTACGCGATGCTGGCTGTCAAGCTCTAGCATTCGCATGTACCCCATCTCTTTAAGGAGATGATCTGGCAGCAGACTATATCTGCCTAACTTAACTAACTTGCCAGACCCCTGTGGTGCGACAGCTATTAATTTCCAATCCCCTTCCCACCTATAGTCAATACAATTCAAAAGACACTGTGAGGCAGGCGAAAAAACCAATCAGGAATTATGCCAATTATCCTGTCGGCCAAAATTCCTTCTCGGCCCTAAACATAAATTCAGCGACCAGTATTACCCACAGTATCCTGGGGTGGGTGGGAGGGTGTTCACTCGTTGGTGTCTAGGTGCAAATGCTCAATTCGCGCCTGACACAAGATGGCGGCAGCGAGCTCACGCTCATTGTGAGAGCTCGCTTCGCACCGCTTGCCCTATGCCGTGCGCCACTCCTTCCTGCTGCGTGTCTTCATCCAGTCCAGCAGGGGAGGACAACAGCCACCGCCCTCAAGCTGCCCCCCTGGTCAGTCGGGGAGGGCCGGGTAGGCGACGAACATTATCTATCTATCTATCTATCTATCTCTGATAAATATTGTATTTTGTATATATGAGACTCCTTTATACCACATTCACTGAGAAAACTCTCTCTCTTTCTCTCTCTCTCTCTCGCTCAGAGAGAGAAAGAGAGAGAGAGAGAGACAATGGGCTTCCTTCAAAAGGTGAAACTATTTGAAAGATTCTACTTAGTCTAAATGGACGTTTCTCATTAAGAGTTGCCCTGGAATTGATAGAGCTTTTTAAACTGATGGAACTTTTAAATTGCAAACAATGTATGTCCTTTCCCAAGTGATTTTGAAAACTGAACTCTAGGTCTAATACAGCTCTTTTGCAACTGATAGTTGGGATTATAATTAATCATCTCTCTAGCACTTTAAGTGTTCAGATGTTTTATAGCTCTTATCCAGGTCATCCCCACGAGGTGGGTCATTATTATTCCCACTTACAGATGAGAAACTGACTTACCCAAAGCTATCTAGTAAACTCATGACTAAGACAGGATTTGAACTCTGGCCTTCCAGGTCCAGCACCATCATCTTATTCTGTAAACTACACTGGCTGTGTGCAATACAAATGGGAAAATATATTCTTGAACTCCAGTGTGATAGTGTGTCTAGCATCCCCAAAATGTTGCCTCCACTTGAGCACAGCTTAGATCAAACTGGAT
Organism: Sphenodon punctatus; assembly: GCA_003113815.1. Taxonomy (NCBI): domain Eukaryota; kingdom Metazoa; phylum Chordata; class Lepidosauria; order Sphenodontia; family Sphenodontidae; genus Sphenodon; species Sphenodon punctatus. The sequence continues at coordinate 1,555,092 of QEPC01008826.1, forward strand.
GAAGTCAGCTGGAAATGAGTTAAAGCAGGTCTGGTATTGGGAAATTAGTAAACTGACAATGTAGTTATCTGTTTAATTATAGATTTATAAGCTTCTAGTGCTAGGGAGGTGTATAAGGGTTCATGCTATTCCCGTTTTCTGTGGTTCATATGATACTACAGGACCTGGAGAGCTGTCGATTACGTTTGGACCCTGAGATGGACCGGCACAGGTATGAGAGGAAGATTAGCTTTGCTGGGATCCTGGATGAAAATGAAGATTCCAAAGACTCTTTACACAGCAGCAGTCATACCCTGAAATCTGACACAGGCTGCGAAGAGAAAAAAGGTTTGTCACCACCGTCAAGCTGTTATCATGGCTTATTATCAGACTCTGGGTTTACTTTATGTGTTAACTCATGTTTAAAAAGCAGGAAGTCATGGAGCCACATGGCTCAAACTATCTCTGAACTCTCTCTAACCCATCAGTGCTGGATGTGCTAAGTGTGAAAAGCAAAGATTTCTTTATCCTGAGAACACTGTTAGTATTGCCTTGTCTCAGAACAAGAAGTGGGAACTGGCGGACTTTTAAAAAACTAGCAGTGGTAATTGAAGAACATCTGGTGATGGAATGGTCATTTAAGAAGCATCAAAATGTTATTTTGTAATGTCAGTTTTTCAGTGTGAAATAACAACATACAGGGTGAGGGGTGGGACTCTTTTTGGATCTCTCAAAATCAGGAACAGATAGGATGCTGTGGCAGTTAACAAAATCAAATGGTTTAATCTCTGAACATGTGAACTCTTTGCTACCACATGCCTAATGCATCCCCTATGTGGCTCTCATAGGATAACATTAGTACTGCCAACTTGACGTGTAGTATAAAAGCAAACTTCAGACTCATTGTGGTTGCTGAGGATGGCAGTGTTTTTCATCGTGAAACCATCTCATGCAACCCCCCCATACTATCTGATGGTTCAAGTGTTGCAATACGAAATGCAGTCAGTAGTTACTTATTATTTGTTGTCATAGGCCTAAATATACATGTCTGTTATTTGCTAATGACCAGCCAGTATAATTTTCAGTTTAGAATATTTACACGACAGTTCAAAAGTTATGTTTCACAGCAGCAGTGTAAAGGTGTAGACATTAAAGAAATGATTTCTTAAGGGGATTCACTCTACAGGTTTTGATCCTATAAGAACTGAACAATGTGTGTTGCATAAGGATACTTTTACACAGGGCCTGCTCCAAAGCCCATTGAAATCAATGAGGGGTCACTTCCTGCTCACATCAGTGGGCTGTGGGTCAAACTTTGGCTGCTTGCCCACGTTACCTAACCCAGCAAAACTCCCAGCATGGAATCTCATGACTGGGAATCGTATGCTAAAACATCATCAGCCAGGTCCCCCAGCATTTTCTCTTACAAATGACAGGGCCAGATTGTGAGCCCTGTCATTTGCAAGAGAAAATTCTGGGGCACCCAGCAGATGATGTTTTTACCCCTGTGCTCACATTTGGAGGAAAATGTAAGATTCCCAGCCATGAGATTCCTGTGCCGGGGGTTTTGCCAGGCCAGGTAACATGGGCAAGCAACCCTATAGTGTACTCATGCTAACAGCACACAAGTAGACACATTCAAACACAAAGTGTTTCCAAGTATCCAATTGTGTGAAAACTACTGCTAAATTACGTGTGGAACTGGCCCGTTACTTCTATGACAGCAACTTCACTTCAAGATGAAAAAAATTATATAGATATTTTACAGACAAACTAATTAATCTCCTTGGTCCGTTGTATCAGCTACTATTTGAAGGCATACCCCACCCCACCCAGCTACATATTCCAAAATAAAACAGGGCAAGAAGACCCTAGGGAAATAGACAAATAACATTTTGATAAAGAAAGAAAGAAAGAAAGAAAGAAAGACTGACTGACTGACTGACTGACTGACTGACTTCCTGTAGCTGCTTTGTACCACTTGGTACAATGACCTTATCAGATCATCTAATACAGGCAAGGGGAATTTCAGGCCCAGGGGCCAAATGCAGTCCATGGCTAGTTTTTATTTGGCCCCTTCCAGTTCCTGGATCTGGCCACTGGATCCAGTTCCTAAGCACGGAGGGTGTTTTCAAACGTGACGGTAGCACGGTTTAACCCACATTAGTGCAGGTTAAATCGGGGGCCACCGTCATGTGGAAAGGGCCCACCAGATGCTTCCCCAGTCTAGCTCCCGACCGTTGGGGCAGGGGGGTAGCCTCCACCACAGTCAGAATTCAGCTGCCGGACCTGGAGTAAAGCAAGTCCACTTTACTCATTGTGGTCTGGAGTGAAGGGGAGGGGTTGGGGGGCTGGTGCCATGGTGACCATCATTGGCCGCCATGGCTACTCGTTAGGGAGGGGGGTGAGCTGCTGCACTCAGTGAGGGGGCAGGGCTGGGCAGATGCATGTCCACTCGGCTCCGTACTCCTCCCTGCAGGCAGGTCCCCATCATGTCAGTTTGGCGGCCTGACCAAATCCTGAACTCTGTGCCTGTCCAATGCGTGACCAGGTCAGTCTGTGGCAGCGGTCAGGCGTTGTCTCATTATTTTTCACCCTGAAAAAGTGAGCTCAGGGTAAGAGAGCAGAGATGGGGCCTGCACACAAGGACAGAGAACAAATCCCTGGCAGAGATCCATGATCTGGGCCCTCCTATTCCTCAGCGCACCCCTTAAGCACCCCAAGCTCTAAATGTCTGTGTGGCTCTTGGAGCTTGTACTAATTTTCAAAGTGGCCCCTAGGAGGGAAAAGTTTCTGCACTCCCGTATCTAAGGAAAGCAAAGTTGGACTGGGATAGTGTTTTAGTGAGAGACCTCTTGATGCTCTAGGGAATGGTGGTGGGGAATTCAGAAAAGCTATAAGTTGCAATTCAGTAGAGTTCCCACTGAAGTAATATTGAATTAGACCTGCCCTGCAGGGCATTGCAGTACAACCTTTTGGATACTTTGAAAATTTGGGCTGCTCATCATGACTGCATGTTTATCTCATCATAGGGCTCAGGCTTCCATCCATTCAATTCAATGGCCCAGCTCCCATTGATTTTAATGGTGGAGGATGCACCTATATTCTAGTTAAATTCCAGACAACTCTGTCTAAACTCTTCACACAGTTTCAACAGGACATGGTTAGTTCTCTCCCTGCCCTAGGTTGTTATGTAGCATTGCTAAAAAGCCACCCTGAAGTAGCTGCAATTTGTTGGTTGGAGTAGTGATCCCTCTTTAAATTTTAGTTTAAGTTAGTAAAGTGTTTTGCAATATTTCAGAGTTAAATATGCTGGGTAAATGCATATTTGTGATGTTCCTTGCTCTATTTGAGATGTTCCTTGCTCTAGCCAGTCCTCCACTAGTTGAATCAGCATCACAAATATTGACAAAGCCATGGTTCTTAATCTATTACTGTCTAGCTAAAAATTGTTTCCTGTTTGTAACTCAATTTTTTTCATCTGCAGTGACAAGGACAGGCCTCTTTGTCCCCACCATTTTGACAAGTCCTAATCTGTTTTTTTCTTTCCACATCCTCTCTCTTGGGGGATAATTGCTTTGCTTTGATTGGTCAACCCAGGTGTGTCTTAACAGCTGTGCATAAGCTCTGATTTTACTATTTCTAACAGTTTCTGCCTGTTCCAGGTAGGTCCAATACAAACCTCAATATACCAATTAAGATTAAGCAGTAGCCCCAGAAGTTTTTATGTACTGGTGGTATGTGGGTTATACAGACTCCCCAGACTCTTAAGTGTCCCAAATGGTAGTGTATTTCAGGAGACCTAGCAAGCTGGACTGAGATTGTCCGGAATGAAATCTAGCCAGCTGTGCTGGGAGTCTGAGGATGGGATTGCATTGTCCATCTCAGCTGTATCACTGGCAAGCCAATTTTCAAGTCATTCAACATGGGTCCCAAGCTGACTAATGATAGTGATGATTAGCTCTAAAAGAAGATTCATCCAGCCCTGTTAGAGTAGCAGGGATAAAGCTGTGGAAATAGAGGGGTTCTTGGGGTTCAGAAGGTAGATTTTTCATGTTCAGATCTAATTTCATTTAGATGCTCACAAGTCAAGAATCTACAGTGCACTAAAAGATGATTGTGCATGTTCTTTTTTAAGTAGATGTAAAGAACAATGACTGAGTGTTGTAACATTTGGACTGACACACAACACCATGTATTGCTGCAGAAATGCAAGAAGAATCAAATGCAAAAGATTGGTGCTTTGAACCATTCCATGTTCGTGCTCATCAGAAATGCAAGGTGTCCACAGATTTCTTTAATGCCTGAAAAATTACTCGTTTGTCTGAAAGAGAGAGATCACATCTTCTGCTTTCCTTGTAGCACTCTGGTGATGTTTACTATGAAAAGATAAAGATTTATGCAAAACTAATGCCTAAAAAGCTATGTGGGCTACTAGTCTGGGAAAACAGGCCGTCTATCTGCAGTCACAAATGTGGTGTGAATGAATGGTGTTGATAATATTGCAGGGGCAGATTTGGGTTTGCAGACCTAGAGTTAGAAGAATGGTAGGTTTGGCTTTGTCACAGAGGCCTTGTCTATAACTTGCAATTAAGTCTGTAGTGGCTGCACTGGTGCAAACCCCAAAGTAGACAAAAAAGATGCTATTTGTCCTTGAAATGTTGTCCTATGTTTGAAATCAGAGTAGACTCAATTGACACAAACAGCAAGTTTGGTTGTTTAGACTTTGGGTTTCCAACAGTGCATGTTCGACTGCGTGCTTGATACTAGTGGTGAAATCAGAGTTAATAATCCAAACATAGACAAGTACCATGTCTCACCTTTCTATAAAGTGTCCCCGACTGACTGACTAACAGAGCTGCATTGGCGGTGGCTTAGGAGGGTGGAGCCACTTGCCCGTCTTCTTTGAGAGGAAAAAAAGGTGCTGCAATAGGTCAGGGATGGGAGGTGGGTTAAGAATATTAAAAAAAAAAAAAAACTGGGGGTAAATTAAGGGGAAAAAAGTCCTCTTTTATTCTTTTAATACAGTTCCCAGCAGGAAGATCAGGATAGGAGGCTCCCGCTTGCTCCAGATTAAAGGAACCCGCAGTTTCCGGGTGAAGAAGGGGGGTTCTCTGTCCAGCTTTCGCCGGGCCGGCAGCCTAAAGAGCACCAAGTTATCACGGCAGGACTCAGAGTCTGAGAATGAGGAGCAGCAGCTGTCCCACAGCAGGGACACTGTCACTGACATAGGTAACATAGATGAGCTGGGCTAAAAGGGAGCGGGGTGATAAGACAGTATCCAAAACCTACAACAATTCAAATAAGTCCAGAAGGAAGAGATAAATAGAGAAATCTCAGACTTTCCCGGCTGAGACAGGGATTTCCTCCTCTGTATGATTTAATACCCAGCAAGGACAGAGTTTGAATCCTGTCATTGGTGCCCTGGAATGTCAAGTCTGTTCTACATACAGGATGATGATTTAAAGCTAAATGTCAGTGCATGGACTTCAAATATACAGGCATTTTCCAGGCTGCCACCCAAATGCATGCCATGCTTAGGAGGGTATATATAGAAATATCATAGCATATTATATACTTGTGATATATAATATGGATGTATAATATATATAATCTCATATAAATATTATATATACAATGTGTATATATTATATACTATAAGAGATACAAATATGTGTGTCCTCAGTCTGCAAAATATTATTGCTCGTAGATTTCCTTTGGAGAAACCAAATGGATTCTCCATTTACATCACTTAGTGGTTGCCTTCTTAGGGAAAAAGTCAAGAACTAGATAAACCTTGAAACTAGATAACTGCTCTCAACCTCAGAATCCCTCCTGGTTTCAGTGGCATTACCATGCTCTTATCTCTCTTGCAGATAAATAAGAGAACTAGAGCTTTGCAGCCTGTACACTTAAACGTGAGGATGGGGAGGGATCTAATTTGATTTAAGCCATGGCTATTCCTTAATATTATTAATGTTAAATGTCTCCCATAGGGAAATTCTGCATTAAAAGCTTGGCATTATGAGGGGCAGGTAGACAGTAAATGGTTGTAGGAAACCCTAGGGTTAGATCGGACGGCCACTAGAGAGAACTCTCCCTTGCCTTAGTCCTCTAGCATAAGAGTGCAGTGGGCTAGGATTTTTTTCCCCTTTCATCCCCATGCATAGTAGTATTGTCTCATGGGACCTAACAGTGCTGTAGCCTAGTAGCGGTGGTGGCGACAGCAGCAGCAGCAATCTGTGTTGCCACTACAGGTTGGACATTTGGTGCCATTTTTAACCACAGAGCCCAGTCAATGCAGATCATTGAACAAAGAATTTGCAGCATCCTGATGATGCAAGGAATTTTTCTCCATTGTTTTTCTCCACCCTGCTTCCCAAAAAGGGAACAATTCTTGACCCTAACTTGTTAGCCTATGAATGGTGACAATGCATTGTGCTTGTAATTGCCAGTTCATAGCGTTGGGGGTGTAAGGTAGGGAGGAGAGGGAAATGTGGGGGAGACGAGCAACTGCACCTCAATTGGAGCCCAAAGTTCAGAGTTCTAATTTTCCTCAGGATCTTTATAATTTTGTAACCTCAGAAGGAAGACTCAGGCCAAGATCATCATAGGGAGCTGAGATGCCTCTGAGTGCCCAGTAGAGGGAGCACAGATACAAGCAACAATGCAGGGCTGACATCCTAACAGGAAAAGGCGAGTTAGTGCTGCTAGTGAGGCGGGCATTGGAGAGGGAGTTATGCAGGGAGACTCCCAAGGATTGGGCTCACACCAGGAGATGGGCTAGGAATGAGGTGCAGGATATGGGCGTGCAAGGGGAAGCACCACAAAGAAGCAGGCTTTCTAGTAGGGACCAAAACTATGTAAAGAGGCAAGCCAATGGGGAGTGCTAGGAAGGGATGGAATAGGAATCACGAAGGGCTAAGGATAGGGAGGGAAGTGGGGAGAGGAAAGAGAGAGAGAGGCAAGGGGGACAGCTGAGACAGACAGACAGACACACAACTATGCACATGAAAGGGGTTACTCATGACACTGAGAATACCAGGCAAGGGGAAAGGAAACAAGACAGCAGGAGACACTGTGAGAAAGAGAGGTGAGATGAAATCACAAGGGCCGGCGATTACACTGAGAGCAACCATCAGATAACCAGCAGAGCTCAGTGTTTGTGGCAGAGTTAAATAGAGCATTGGGTGTCCTGCACCTATGTCTTGGCCCTACTTGGTTGCTAGGCAACCCATACCTAGGCTAGCCTCAAAGGTGCAGCATGCCTTCTGGCAGCGCATAGCTCAAGGTTAGCCTTAAAGGTACTGTGCACATTCCTACCCCAAGATATCTCACTCCAGCTGCCCTCTGGGTCCTGACAGTGGGAGGGTTCCACTTCCAACCTTTCTAGTACAACAGTTCCTTTGCGCGGTGGTCAGTTCCTGCAAGGCTGGCCTGGTTTACAAGCATGTTCCCTAGGTTAAAACCATGTTGAATAGATGCTAACAAAACCACCTTTTTGGGGTGTTTTTCTTTTGAAGAAGGGAGTCCCTGGAGCGCAAGTGAACCTAGTATTGAGCCCGAGGTGCTAAGCAACACCGGCACAGAGGAGAACTATCATCGAAACATGTCGTGGCTTCATGTAAGTAGATGTTAGCTTCTTGAATTTTCAGTTACAGGATAAACAACTAGCTGGTGCAAACTTCATACTTACTCATTGCACTAGAGTTTTATAACTTGAGTAGGCTTCAGCCATTAGCATATGATTGTTCCTCATCTGTAATTAAAATTCTTCATTATCCTCTCACCAAGTCCCATTATAGGTATTTGGCGCCATCTAGTGCCTAACTCGCAATATAGAAAGCACATTTTCCTTTCACACCCTGACGTCACATCCTCTGGGTGTATAAATTGTAAGCCACCCAGAGCTGCCTGTGGCAGGATGGGCGGGGTAGTAATTTTTTTAAATAGATAAATAAATGCCCCCACGCACCAACCTGGTCAGTTCTTTTCTTCCTGCTTTCAGCGGGCATAGTTGTATAGTTAGCACTGTATGGCCTTGGTAAAAGGCTTTAGGTGCTACACATTATCTGTGCGGCAAAGATCCCAGACTCTGGTACCCCCACACTGAGTGCCCCTTTTGCCTGGGACCCATGCATAAAACAGGGGTGTGCGCCATTTGTTGTGATTTCAAGCCCAGAGACAGGAATCACAGAGCTCATCATCTGGTTGAACATTTAATGGTCTAGGCCATGTCTATACAGGAGCACGTCCTGGTACTGACAGACTCGAAGAGTCTGCCCACCTGCTCTGGCCCTTGCCCCAGCTGTGAAGGTACCATCAGGGTCCATTCCAAAAGGCACTTTGGTGCCAACAGGTTTAAAGCTGGCACCTGCGCCACACAAACAAAAACACCACACGCTTACACCCGTCACTGCACCTTAGCCGCTCTCCCCTCCACACCCTTCCATGCTGAGAGCACTCACTGCAGCCAGAGCTTCAGGGTAAGAAGGGGCGTCGGAAACATACCCCAATACCAGAATTTCCCCCTGAATATTTCCCAATATAGGAAGATCTCATCAGCACCAATGTCCAGACATCTTAATTGAATTGAATTTTTATGCTGCTCTTCTAACAAGGCTCTGAGCAGGATCGGTGTCCCAGAAAGTCCTAGAGAATCCCAGAAATTTTTTTAAAAAACCAATTCCGGATGGATTTTGGGGGGGAGGGGAGGGCAGAGGAGGCATCTGGGCATCCAATCGGTGGCCAGATAACCTATTGGGTGCCCAATGGAGTGCCCCAAAAATTCAGTACTAATTGAAGTGCTCCCTGCACCTCTAGGTGCTGCCTGTTTCCACTGGTAACTTCAGGTATTTCACAGGTAAATACTCAGGGGAGAGAGAGGGTGCTTACTTCAGCCTGTCTCAAGCCACACAGTTTTGGGTGCCCCCCAAACAGTTTCCACTAGCTGCAGGGACTCCCACTGTCTCACAATGGAACTTTCTGGGTTACTCCATGACTACTGCAGAAGGGAACCCCATCTCAGATGTTGTAGCAGGAACAGAATTTCAGGGCCGACCTTCGAATTTGTGGGACCTGAGGCAAATATAAAATGTGGGCCCCACTAGGTCCTTACCTTCTCCCCCATGACCCTGCCCCCAGGGTTTACTTTCTGTGGGTCCCTAGAACTGGTCATGTTTGGGGCCCTGCTGAAAAGGAGTGGAAGCCCCAGAAGTAGATAAAACAGCAGGACTCAGGGCACTCACCTCAGGTAGCCCAGTGCTGGTAGAACTTCTGTGGAGGTTTTAATACCACTGTCTGCGAAGAACCAAACCCCTGAAAATAGTGGGAATAGTTTCATTGATTAATGCCAGCATTTGACCATTCCTAGCCGTGGTTCTCACACATTTTTAAGAGGTAACAGAGTTTAAATAAAATGAGAGGACTGACATTTCTCTCAGGTCTTCTCTTGTCACAAATCTACCTCTTTAACTCTGTGGGTAACTTTGGAATCTCTTTGCATTCCAGGTAATGATTCTACTGTGCAATCAGCAGAGTTTCATTTGCACCCATATTGACTACTGCCATCCTCACTGCTACCTCCACCACAGCCGCTCCTGTGCACGCCTGGTCCGAGCCATCAAACTTCTGTACGGTGACACTGCGGATTCACTCAGAGAAAACAACACGATGAACAATGTGGCCCGGAGCAAAAAGCAGAAGGAGGTGAACAGGCCTACAAGTATCTGAGGGGGGGAAATGTGACCACTTCTAAAAGCCCACTAAGCCTATACCAATGACAAGAAAAACAATCTAGAGGGCAAGTGTCTAAAATGATATTTTTATATATTATACTAATGAAAAATCAAGTAAAGATTAACAATAAATGTACAAATACAAACAGGTGTACATGTTTCAAACAGACTTCATGACAACAGATTGTCTTCTGAATGGATAATGTAAACTTTTGAACATGTAAAGACATTAAAGACAAAGAAGAGGATATACAAAATAAGTTGACATGTTTCGACCCTCTAGGGGTCTTCTTCAGAACCTCAAACAGTTATCTGAAAATAAAACAATATATTTCATGTATATAGAATGATAAAGAATTTCCTTATTATATAAATGTTGCCACATGCCCCTGGTAGAAGTATGTAACCCAAAACTTTGAGGTAACACCTACCAGACAGATTTTGAATTTGTCTTAAATTTTCAAAAGGGATTAGATAAGTAGATATCCCAAATCTTGGCTGTCTCAGTGTATTCCAAATAAAGAGACGCCTGTATCCTATATGTGAAAAATATAATTTGCAAAAAAAGGGTTATTAAAAAAAGGGAGGGGGGAGGAAGGAAGGGAAGGGAAAGGAAGGAAAAAGAGGATAGTTGAGAGAGGGGGGGAGGAGGGGGGGAAAGGGAGAAGGGAAGGAAAGGGAAAGAGGGAGAATAACACATAAAGAAAGAAATCCCCAAGGAAAATGGGGGGGGAGGGAGGAAGGGGGGGGAAGAAGGAGAGAGAAAAGAGAAGGGACAAAAGAAGGGGGGAAGAAAGAGGGGGGGAAAGGGGGGGAAGAAAGGGAAAGGGGAGGAAAAGAAACCGGGAAGTTGGAAATAATAGTGCAACCCAGGAAAACATGACAGAGAGGCCAAGGGGGGGGAAGAAAAAAAGATGAGAGAGAAAAAAGAAAAAAGGGGGGGGAAGGAGGAAGGGGAAAGGAACAAAAGGGTTGGGAACGGAAAAAAGGAGAGGAAAAAAAGGAGGTGGAAAAAAACGGGGGGGAAAGCGGGGGGAACCCTGAAAACATACTCACATAAACCAAAGGAAACAACTTCTCACTGTGCCCAAAAAATCTGAAAGGGAGTCTGTTTGAAACATGTACACCTGTTTGTATTTGTTCATTTATTGTACTTTTCTTGATTTTCCATTAGTATAATATACAAAAATATCATTTTAGACACTTGCCCTCTAGATTGTTTTTCTTGTCGCTACAAGTATCTGAGGCCATATCTACATACAGATTTTTTCCATGCTATTTAAAATATATTGGTTTATCCAAACTGGTTAATCCTCATTAAACCCCCATGTGCTATTCCAGCTTCAGAAGGGCTTATTCTGCGTAAACTTAAGCCTGTGCCTAACCAAGTTTAAATGAACCAAATTAAACCAAGAGTGTCCACCTGGAATGTAATACATATCAACATATCCAGATTAAATGTATATCTCTATATAATAATAATAATAATAATTAATAATAAATAATAAATAACAAATAAAATCCCTTACAGAAAAGCTTTGTCATGCTACAAGCTACTGGTGTTTAAAAGGAAGTTGTATACGGTATTTCTGGTTTGTTTGTTTTTATGCTAAGTTGTAAAAATCATACAGGCTATCACAGGCTGATGCTTATTTGTTCCTGAACTGCAGCAGGATGCAAATGTTCCGAGTAGAGAGAAAATAGGAATGAGTGGGACAATCTAGAGCAGTGAAACATGTTTGCAGTAACCCACTGAAGGTAATATTACACTTGGCCCTTTGGTTTCAGAGACTTTCCTTATAATGCCACATAGCAAAGGCAAATCTTCCAAGTGTTAATAATAATCCCTCAGTAGAAAGCAGAAATATAAAAGTATCACTTATATTATTTACATTGGTCTGAATCTCAAAAGGACACAGATTTCATCTTTCCTGTGGGTGGAAAATGAATTGCTCTTTTGCAAGTTCATTACGCTTTCCTACCAAACAGGGAATATTCATTCATTCATTCATTCATTCATTCATTATGGCCACGCTAGTGGCTCCAGTAGTTAAGGCGGAGCTAACGTTCTTCATTGAGAGTTCCATTGATTTCAATGGAAGTTTTCGGGGCAATTTCCTCTGGCTTGTAACCGCGTTGAGAGGGTTTTCTCTTTGATCTTCTTAGTAAGAGAGAATCTGGTTGCATACAGAAGTCAGGAAATGGTCAGGGTATGTGCTTCTCATTTCACATTGTGAAATGGAGTAGTGGAAGATGTTTATTTTATTTATTTTATGTTTTATTTATGTGTGTGTAGCTC
>QEPC01008826.1:1579845-1590564 GCA_003113815.1 Sphenodon punctatus
CATTGTGACCTGTTGGGTGCTTCTCCCAAGCCACCGTGATTGGCCACTGTCAGAGACAGGATGCTGGGCTAGATGGACCATTGGTCTGACCCAGACCAGTATGGCACTTCTTATGTTCTTATGATGCTTTCAAAGATGTCTGGTCCCGCCACTGCCATGGACTTTTCCAGGCGGTGGCAGGAGCCGTCACTCTGACTGGGACTCAGCCCAGCTTCCGAACAAACGTTTCGGTAGTCAGGCTGGGGAGGGGGAAGGGAGTCCCCACCCCCAAGCTACATGGAGCGACACCCCCCACTCCCCAGCTGATGGGCGGCTGTGATGACCAATGACAGCCACTATGGCGCCCGGCCCCCACTGTCATCCCAACTGCAGTAGGTAAAACAGCCGTTGTAACATGTCAGCATACTTTACACCCGGTTGGGCACCCCCAACTAACAGCCCATGCTAAGTGCCAACACCTCCCGGGGAATGGCCCAGCAGTGGCACTGTAGGTCCAGCCACTACTGCCCCCACTTTCAAGGCTCAGGTCCTCCTGACAAGCTGTATATGCAATGCACATGATGATGATTACATATACAGACTCAAAAAGTTACATTTGCAATACCTCAGAATTCCTTTTATCTTGATTGTGGGTGTGCAATGAAGAACAAAGGCCCATTTTCCAAACTTCGTCCTCAACCTTGCATTAAGATCCAGTACTGCTGACTCTTGTCTCCATATGGAGACACATAGATTAAGGCAGCGGCTGGCTTGTTCAGGTACTAAAATGCTCATTTTGGACAGCCTGGTGTTTCGTTTTAATGTCCAAATGGATAATAAAGCAAAGTAATGTTTTTTTAGATATACAGAAAGGAAGACAATGTTCTTTTTAAATGGACTGTGACTTCTCCAGTAAATTAAAGGTGCCTTTCTACAACTCTAATATCCTTCTATACAGGGTTAAAGAACATCCTAAAAAGACACCAATCAGAATCACAAAACCTGTTTTTAGTTCCCAGCTCCACCACTGAATCAGCGGATACATTCAGGAAAATTATCTTTCCTGAAAATCTTCCTGTACCTATGCTTTTCCTCCTAGGAAATTGAGATAAACATACCTGTCCTCCTTTGTAAAGCCTTGTGAAATCTATGAATGAAAAACATCATATAAGGACCAAGTATTTTTATTATTGTATTCTTGATCAGCAAAACTTGAATATATGTTTTAGTCTAAACCAGTGGCATTGCTAACCCCAGCTGACACAGGGCTTGTGCCCTGGGTATTTGGAGCACATTCCAGAATCTTGCTGGCCAAACATGCCCAGTTGAGTTCAGTACCAAGACCCTTTTTGAAGCAGAGGAGCTCTTTCTGGTCTAGGGTCTTGATCATCTTGTTTTATATGGAGTAGTTTTTCACTTAAACAAAAGACAATTTTGTTTACAAATCAAATGCAGCATGAAACTAATCACATGATCAAATGCTTGTTCCTTGTAGCTGCCATGTTCCTGCTGTGTGCTGTGAAAGTACCAGAGACTGTTTCTGACATGTTGATGTCTGAATTCCATCATCCTGAAACAGGGCAAAGACTGAATGCCATTCTTAAATTCCATACTCTCTGGAGATTTAGGTATCAAGTCTGGCCTCGGATGGAGGAAGGAGCTCAGCAGATCTTTAAGGTAAAGAAGGGAGAGCATCCACCTTAATTGCTATATTTTGCACTTCCTATTGTAGGACCAAAATGTTACAACATGACAACATGGAAATAGCCTAACATCATTTCAGGATGGTCCCATAAACCAGTCTCATACTTGCAGTTCTGTTTTATAGAACTAAAACAGTCCTGCAAAATTCTTTTCATATAGGTAGGGACCCATGTTCACTGTGTTTTCCCCACTGGAGTCAATGGGGAAAACAGTGAAATGAACACATGTCCCTGCAAATAGGGCATAACTTCCCTGTGCAATTAATCATCCTATGATGTCAGAGGCCGTGATCCACAAGCCACTTTCCCCACATACAGACAGACGTATGTATGTAAGATGGACTCTTTCACTGCAATTTAACATGTCCAAATTTTCCTGGTGTGCTGCTTAATTTAATAGATGTACTCTTGAAAACTGATGTACAGTAACTTGCATACCGATTGAATATGTATACTTGCTTCTTTAACTCTCTCTATCTCATTCCAGATTTATGTTTCTTTTCTTTTTCTTTGAGAAAGTATATTAATCTTTAATGCAGCATAATTTATTGAAGTAGAGGTAAAGGGGTAGCTAGTTGCATATCCTGGGTTATTGATATTATGCTATGCAAACAAATCTATATCCTGTAATTTGCAGACTATATAGATCATGGAGGTATATGTTAGGCTTGGGCATGGTTTTTATAATGAGTCATAAAATGTTTTGCAGTGTTTCACAGGGTGATTTCAGACGTTACGGGGCCCTTTGGCCCCGTACCGAAAGCACCTGATCCATTCCCCCCCGGGGTCACCCCGTAACGCCATAGCAGACGTGCCGGGGGGATCCCGGCGGGGAATGTGGGAGGGGGCGGGGCCGCGCGGCGCAACGTGCGGCCGCACGGCCCCACCCCCTCCACGCACCCCGCCGCCCGCCCTCCGAGGAGACGGGCGGGCGGCGGGGCCATTGCGGCCGCCGTGTCGGGCCGGAAGCGCCATGGCCCGGGATCCCGCCGGGGATCCCGGGCCGTGGCGCGCGGCCAGACGTTACTTTTCGTTGGTCCCTGCCCGGGGTCCGTTTGACCACGCTTCCCAGGACATTCCCCCGGCTAGCCCGGGAAGCGTGGTTCAAACAGACCCCATGTGGGGATTCACCGTGGTGAACATCTGGCGGCCGCCAAACAGATGTTCGGGACACGGTGACCACAGGTGGGTATTCACCGTGGTTCACCATGATCCCGTAACGTCTGAAAACACCTACATTTGGTACAAAATGCTTTAAAAGTAGAATATGCTGTTGGTGAGACCGTATAGAGTATTTTCCCTGAGAGCAAAGGAGAATTTGACCCACAATGTAAGCCATCCTTTGAAATTCACTACCTGAAATTCCCATTTTTCCTCTGCTTGATGTTTCCTCTTGATGCTTTTTTTCTAGATCCCCCCACCTAGCATTAACTTCACCCTGCCCTCTCCAGTACTGGGGATGCCTTCTGTGCCTATGTTTGACCCTCCATGGGTTCCACAATGCAGTGGAAGTGTACAGGACCCGATTAATGAAGATCAGTCTGTAAGTGAAGATCTCCTTCAAGCAGGCATCATTATTTCCTAATGAAAAATTGTGCTCTGGGCATCCGGGAGATATAGGCAACCTAAATTCTATATTTTGTCCATTTGGGAAACACCTTTCAAGAACATTTTCACTTTGGTGTGCTGAAATTAAAATGCACTATGTTATTTTTTTCCAGCTATTGGGCAAGAGACTAGGTTAAGAAGTCAAACTGGGAGGCTCCATTGTGGTCACTAGGCCAGCAGAGCAGCTATAGTGGAAAACTATTAATGAAAGACACCACAGAGTATAATGTAGCTTTAAATACATTGATTTTACAGCCAACTTCTCTCCTCTTGCTACAAGAACGAGAAAGACCCAGATAGACTAAGGCCCTGATCTAAAGACTGATTAAAAGATTCCTGTTGGCATAAGTGGGTTTAGGATCAGGCCTAAATGGGAAACCACAAAATTGACTGTAATAAAATGCTACAAAATGTGTAAAATAAATAATTCGGGAAAAGGAGAGGGAGTGCATTTTCCTCTCATCTCTTTTCACATGTATTATTTATTACTTTTTGTTACTAAAGCAGTATTTACAGGCCTTGGGTAGGTTGGGTTAGGTCCTGTGCAAATATGGATAAAAAAGATGTGCGTGCGGCACAACAGCTATCCGACCTGGGGCAGAAAACAGCAGCCACCCCTCCCCATGTCATGGAGGGGCGCCCAGAGATCCGTCTGCTGCCTGCACACCCTGGGTAGGATGGGGAGCTCAACAGACGTGTGATCGGCTGGCCCCGCCCCCACCGCCTGCCCAGCACTCTGCCCCTGCCATGACAGACAACTATAGCGACCAACAATGGTGCTTGGCCATGGCGGCCCCTGCCCTGAGGCGGGGATGGTGGGGCCAAATATACATGGTAGCTCACGCTGGCCTGCATGGGCGGCTCTTATCCCGGGTTGTGTCCTCAAAGTTTTTCTGAGGACAGAGCCCGGGCTAGCTGCCTACTCACCCCAGGACAGTCCTGGGCTAGTGTCTGTCAGGGCGTAAACACACATGTCGGTGGATCCCAGACCAAAATGGGCCACAGTAGGGCTGAAACGCGATTCTTGCTTTTGTTGGCAAGAATCGGTCAATCTCAGTTCATTCTTGCAAGCAAGAACGAGCCGATAATTGCCCTGATTATTGCTGAGAAAAGTGAGAATCTTGCCATCCGCCACACATGTTCTTTTTAAATAAACCCTTTTACTCACCTGGGTGCCTCTCTCCAAGTTTGGGGCTGTCTCAGGACTTTTCTCTGCCATCTACACTTCTCTGTGGGGGCAGGCGAGGAGGCGAGTTTGCTGTGGAGGTGGCCTCACAGTGAAAAACAACAAAAACAACATTGCACATGCAAAGATGGCCACCGGGCCATTCTGTGCATGTGCAGCTCTTTTCCAAAATGGCACCAGCAGCCATTTTGGAAAAGAGCCACACGTGCAGAATGGCTGCAGTGGCCATTTTGCATATGTGCATAGTGTTTTTTAAATCTTCTTGAAATTCTCGCAAGATCTCGAAATGTTGCCGATATCCTGTCAAGATCTCGGTGACGTTTCTCGATTCTCATGAGAATGGGAATGTTCTCATTTCAGGCCTAAGTGGGACACTGTCACATCTGTTTTTACCCTATATAGTAACTGCCAGTCTCTTTTCCAAGTTAGACTCAAATGTTACTTATAATGATAGTAGGTAGAACATTTTTAAAGAGCTGGGTGATTTTCTAGCTGATGTTGTCTCTCCAAGTTCTTCCATTGTGCACCAGTACCAGGGTTGCAACCAGTCACATTGCAGTAACATGGTATATGTCAGAATATCTACTTCATCCTTAGAAATGGAATAGGCAAACCGACTCTTGATTATAAGGGCTATTATAGAAATAACACCATCTTTTCTGAAACAAACATCTACAGACTGGCTCAAACATCAGTTTGCAATATGTGTGAGAGGATTGGGATTTGTACCAGAAGGGAGTTCCGTCAAATGCATATCAAATAGATTTTAATGCCAGAAATAACCATGGTGATGATCTAGTCTGACTGCCTGCACCATGCAGATGTAGACATGCATCTATTGAATCTTGCATCCTGCCAGATACTTTGTAGTTGGATTGGTGCAGTAGTTCCCAAACGTTTGCACCAATGGACTGCTGTGAATTCTCAAAATTTCTCTCAGACCACCAGACACCCCTAGTTCTTGCCCTGTACAGGCTGGCTACAGCTTCATGAGGTGGGTACCTTTGGTCCCCACTGGCATTGTGCCCTATCTTGTGGGAAGGAGCTAATCAATGGTTATAAAGTAGATATGCTAGAATTGGGACTGTGATCAGTACCTGCACCTTACAGCCATCCACTGCCTGTCCCTCTGGAGGTTGCCACAGTGCCAAAAGGGTCCAAAACCAGCTTTGCTGTAGCCACAGCTGATTCCATGGACTCCTTGCCAGGTCCTTGGACCACATGGGGTGGAGTCATTGAACTACAGCAGGGGTAGAGAGCCTCAGGGCCGGGGGTCAAATGCAGACTGTGGCTAGTTTTTATTGGCCCCCTTCCTGTTCCTGGATCATGCAGACCTTCAATCCATTTCCTCCCTCAAACAATGAAAGACTGAGATCAGAGTAAAGAAACAAAGCTGAGGGCACACACACAAGGATAGGAGACAAATTCATGGCACAGATCCTTAATTTGGACTCTCCTCTTCTTGTGTGTACCCTTTAAGCACCCCTGCCTGCAAACCTCTATGCAGCCCTCAAGCTTGTACTAATTTTCAAAGTGGCCCCCAGGAGAGAAAAGGCTTCCGAGCCCTGAACTAGAGCATGTGTTTTAATAGTGCATCCAGTCTTGATTTAAAGACTCCCAAGTGATGGAAATTTTATCACATCCCTTAGGAATCTGGTCCCACAGTTAATTATCCTCACTGCTCAGAAATTATCTCCAACTGGAGCTATGCTGACTTCACCTCCTAGTCTCGGGATCTGAAAGTTTAAAGAGGATGTTGAGAGTGTCTATTTAATTAACATGAGCATTTGACTCATGAAAACTGAGCAAGGTCTGTGTTGTGTGAAAGCCAAGCTAACTGCTTCAAGTAGGTTCTTTGTCGCTCTACTTGCAGAAGTCATTTTCAGCCCGGGCTGTGTCGCGTTCCCATCAGAGAGCTGAACACATTCTGAAGAACCTGCAGCAGGAGGAAGAGAAGAAACGTCTGGGCCGGGAAGCTAGTCTGATCACTGCCATTCCCATCACTCAGGAGGCTTGCTATGAGCCCTCCTGCACCCCAAATTCAGAGCAGGAAGAGGAAGGTGCGCTCCAGACATAGGAAATACCTGCATATACTCAGTCAGCAATGCAATGTTCTGATTTCTAGTGATATTTCAGATACTGTGTAGTTTTTAAGAAGCTGCTATTGAGTCAGTTTTAGAAGTCTAACAGTAATGTCAAAGCCAGGGACCCATGTTCGCTGCATTTTCTTCACTACCGCCAATGTGGAGAACACAGTGAACATGGGTCCCTGATTAAAGCAATGGTAACTAGGCCAAAATATAGAGATTCTATGTGAATGAGAAATAATCAGTAGGATATGGGCCTAGACCTATGAAATTCTGTGTTCCCTACAAGAAACTTCAGTGTTCCCTACAAGAAACTGTGTACCTTCAACTCATGTTGACTCCTATAAGAGTTCAGTTAATTCATTTATTTATATTTATATCCCATCCTTCCCAAAGGCTGAATAGAGATTTGTGGTTTCTGTCTTCTCAGAGCTGTCCACTCTACAAATTTTCTCCATGGGTTGTTGGTTTTTAGATGCTTCTAAAGGGTGTGTGTGTGGATTCTAGAGCTGACATGGAATCTCGGATTGGATGCCAGCTTCTTCTGTCTCTTGGGGAAGTGGCAACCAATGAAGGGAGCTAAAAGAACTCTTCCCACCTTCTCAGATTATGCACAAGATTGCTTTGGGTATGAGGGTGGGAAGATTCAGACAGGAGAGAACAGAGCAATTATAGTAATGCAGGACAATTCTGCTTCTTCCTTTCCCCATCCAGTTTGAATAACCCAAACACTGGTGATTGCTGGCCAGATCTCCCAGCCACCTCATCCCCAAGATACTCCTGTCTGGCTCCCACTCATCCTCCCTACTGCTCCCAGTCCCCCTGCCTGCAAGTATCATAGCCAAAAAGTTCTCTAATGTAGTCCCATCCCATACACTCCAGTACAACTCAACCACCACATAAGAAAGGTTAACATTCAGGTACAGCTTTTCCCCCCACTGATTGGCTGCCAGTTCCTTAGGAGTTTGGAGAGTGAGTGAGACATCTACATCTCTGCCAGATGAACAATGTCTACAGTTAAGGTGGTATAGTAAGAAGTATGGCAGATATGGTGTATGGAATGGCTGTACGTGAGAGAAGTCATTTTCTTATACTAATAGAAGCATAGAATGTCAGAGTTGGAAGGAACCTCAGGGGCCATTTAGTCCAAGTCCCTTCTTGGATGCAGGATGACTACAGCTACAACATCCTTGTCAGATGGCTGTACAGCCTTTTCTTTAAAACCTCCAGTGATGAAGACCCTACAGTCTCCCTAGGCAACTTGTTCCATTCCAAACAGCTAGGAATTTCAAACGTTTAGGAAATCTTCTAGTCCCGCCCCCCCATACCAATGAAGAACATTTCTCTCCCTTCTTCTTTGTGATAACCCTTTAGATATTTGGAGATTGCTATGATGCCTTCCTTTAATCTTCTTTAGGCTAAACATATCCAGTCCCTTCAGCCTTTCCTCATAAAACTTGCTTTCCAAATCGTTTATAATTTTTGTTGCCCTCCTTTGAAGCTGCTTCTATTTGTCAATGTTCTTCTTAAAATGAGGTGCCCAAAACTGGACACAGTACTCCATATGGGGTCTGACCAATGCTGAATAGAGTGGAATTATTACCTCTGCTGACTTGGTGACAGTGTGTGTTAAAAAACAACACAATTGCCCCCCACAAATGGGTGTTTTCATGGTTATCTATTAGACCGTCAGGCAACAAGTGGTCACCACTCAATGAGCACTCACCCACCACCCACAGCATTG
The DNA here is from genome assembly GCA_003113815.1 of Sphenodon punctatus. NCBI lineage: Eukaryota > Metazoa > Chordata > Lepidosauria > Sphenodontia > Sphenodontidae > Sphenodon > Sphenodon punctatus. The sequence goes on from QEPC01008826.1 coordinate 1,588,153, forward strand.
GTTCAGAGAATGTGGAGCCCACTGTGTGGGCTAATGCTGTCTAATGCACACCCACTTATTGGTGTGCTGTCAGTTAGGTTGCTGAGGAGCTGATGTGTTTTGGGGGAGGGGTAAGTGACAGGTTGTAGTTAGGAACTGGTGGCTGGAGAGCAGGGTTGGGGCTGGGTGGGAATTGATCACATTTAATTTGTCCTTGGGAGATTGCTCTCTCTCTCTCTCTCTCTCTCTCTCACACTCTCGGTGTTAGCAAATGAGACAGTAGCCCACACCAGGTGGGTGTCCACCTGCTCGTTTATTTGGTGTTTGCCCCCAATGGTCATATGGCCACCAGACATGCAGCCCCCACTCACAACGGGGTCCCAGAGGATGTGGAGTCCGTCGTGCGGGTGAATGTGAGCTAATGAACACCCAAATGTCCGTATCCATCAATTAGATTGTGTGCAGCCTCCATGTGTACAGGTCCACCAGCACCATACAGTTGCAGGCAAAGAGCCTAGAGCGTTCTGAGGAGTGACCACTTCAAGCCTCTCTCTCCACTCTCACTCTCACTTGCATGCATGCATAATGTCCACCTTAAAAACCCATTGCGCCATTTTCAAATATACATTCTTCCAGCTTGTCCTGGTTGGCAGTACATGCCTGACGCATATTCTTTCCAAGTCATTGCATTCTCCATACTGACTTACAGAGGATCACCATCACTGGGGACATGGCTCAAATGGATAGCCAGGCAACAACCAACGCTGCTACCACCACCACACAATTTCAGCCGCTCTCCAACTACTGATCCACCCACCAATGCTGCATTCCCTGGACTGAGGAAGAGATCAAGGCCTTCATCACTCTATTGGGGGAACAGAAAGTCCACTATGCCCTGGTGAAGTGCTACAGGAATGAGGCAGTGTTCCAAGAAATCTCGGTCCAAAAGGCACAGCGGGTGAATGCCTGTTCGCATGGGACATGAACCAGTGCCAGCAGTGGGCCAAGGACATGTGGCACATCTTAGAGAGAAGGTGATCCCCATCTATAGGGGTCATTAGTATCTCCTAAAAGTTTGGGTTAGACATCATCAGATTCCCTCACATAAATTTTGATGAGGGAGTTTAAACGTATGTTGTCACATCTGTTGAATATAACTGGGACCCTGATCTGAAATTTCTAGGTCAGTGTAGTGGAGGCAGGCCCAGGGAGGTTTTTTCTCCATATTACACACACACACACACCCAAAAAAAAAGAAAAGAAAAAGGATCCCACAACATTCCAGCGCACTAATTACCTATATGTTACTTTCTCTTTATACGGTTTAGTTCCTGTTACTATTATTAAATAAAAGTTATCTTAAGGGGGTTGTTTGAACACAAAAGTGTTCCCTTCCTTAAGTGGAGGCACCAAACAATTTCTAGACAAAGCACGGTGCCTGGGGTGACATGGGTAGTTGATACCTCAGTCCTCCTGCCATGAAGTCAGGGGACCAGATACAACCTGGTTACATTTGGAAATTAAGTTTTTGCTTGCAACAAGCATTAGGCATCATAATGCCATAGAAAGCTATTGCTTCGGGTTGTTTGCCCAGGAAAGCCAAATGGCCTCGTTTTTTGTCTGTGGATGCTATGACCGCCTGGGGTATGGGGCCCAGAGAAGTTTGGGTGTGTGTGTGTGTATGATGTATACCCTGGCCTTCACTGACTTTTGGGTGAGGCCTGATGTACTGAGAGAACTATCAGACCCATCCTCTGAGACAACTTGTGTGCTCATAGGGTGTCACATGCACATAATAGGGTTCTATGTATGCATGATGAAGCACAGACACCATGCAACCCTGCTTCAGTTCCATATTCAGCAGAATTGAAGAGTGGGAGCCCTGGACAAGATGAGAGAATGGCATGTGAATTAAATTGTGACTTTTCGGGGACTGCGCATGCGCGAATAGCGGCAGCAGCTTTGACCGAGCGCTCCCCCAAGCCGCCGCCGAAAACGGCCCAAAAACAACGAAATTAAAAAATAAATTTCAACCAAAGTACAAAGGAACATGCCTCCAAAAGGTAGGGAGGAAAAAAAGAAGGATAAGGGAGTGAAAGAAACACCGCTGGAGCGGTATGTTAAAGTTGGCCGCCCAGAAAAAAGTGGGCCTGAGGCCCGGGTGGCTGAAAGCATTAAAATGGCGCCCGCGGTGGTAGCGGAGGCGGCGGAGGCCACAGAAGGGGAGGACTCCACTGAGGAGATTGAAGCAGAGGAGGAGGAAAATCTTGAAAGGGGGCCAATTATGAAGCTGCTGATGGAGCTAAAAAAAGACTTTAGAAAAGACATGAACAAACTGAGAGCCTCAGTAGAGGCAGGAAATCAGAAACTGGAGGGGCTGGTGCAGAGATTAAATACAGCAGAGGAAAGAGTATCCTCGCTGGAAGATCAAGC
>QEPC01008826.1:1626514-1648734 GCA_003113815.1 Sphenodon punctatus
TCAACCGGCACGGGTACCATTCCCTGCAGCTCTAGGTGGTAGTGTACCACCGGGGCCAGTTCATCGACATCTAATCCAGCTGCAGCCACGATCCTGACCATTTCGCCTCTCTATGCCCGGACGTACTGGGGGGACTTTGCGGACATGGGGATGACCAGGATCGCAGTGGTTCTGATGCCCCCCTGCATCCTTGGGGACCCGGCCTATCCCCTCCTCTGATGACTCATGAAGGTGTACCCATTTGCCAGGAACCCCGTGGATGCGCTCTACAAAGCCCTCCTCTGTGCCTCCAGGACCCTGGTTGAGAGGGCCTTCGGTGCCCTCAAGCAGCGCTGGAGGTGCCTAGCAGCCTGCCTGGACTACAAGGTAGAGACCTCGGCCCTCGTGATTGGTGCCTGCTGTGTGCTGCACAACATGTGCGAAACCGATGAGGTTGCCCTCGAGTTCCCCATGCCCCCAGCGCCCCCCCGGACCCATGCCGTTCTACGTGAACGCCGATAACCCAAGGGAGTACTGCTACACCAAGTGGATCTGAGCTGCCCTGGTGAGGTGGGTTTCCAAAAATGCTGCCTCCTGAGGCCTCCACACACCCCCAGTGGCCACCACCTGTACTCGGCGCACGCCCGCGGGTATCCCACTGGCCCCAACCACTGTACAGAGACGCTCTATAAAAACATTAGAGATAATTTCCACGTGTGCATTTATTGTGCTGAGTGTGTCCATGTCCCCCCCTCACCACCCTGCACCATGCCCCCCTGACCTCCCCTGACCCCCCGACCCTGGAGCTTCCTGGGCTGTTCTCTCAACCGCCCTGTGGGCGGCATGGAACTCTGGGAGCTCCCCTCACCCCCACTGTCCGTGTCCCCGACCGTGTCCTGGGAGGCCTCTGTGTCCGGGACGGCCAGTGGGGTTGGGATGGGGGCCGGCCCCGGTGCCGGAGGGGCCCCTCTGGGTGGCTGTTGTCTCCGGAGGCCTTGTGGAACTGGGAGGCAGTTGCGTGGGCCCTGTGTGCATGCCGGCGGGTGGGGCAGTGGGGGCACTGCGGGGCCCAGCACCGGTGCGGGGGCTGGCAGGATGCCTGGCGGAGCGGCTGCCATCACGTATGTACTCATGGTCCCCGTGTGTAGCAGCAGTGATGTGCCAATGTCATGGGACCGGTCCATCTTGCAAGAGTGCTCCGCCACCATCCTGACTATGGCCTGTTCTAGCTGCCCGAACGCCTCCACCTGCCTGTTGTGCTCCCGGCGCTCCCGCCTCCATTCCAGTCACACCTCTGCCTGAAGCCTCCGGTCCCTGGCCTCTGCCTGCTGCAGGGCCCTCTCCATGGCCGCCTCCATGCAGTCAGTGGCTGCTATCATCCACTCCCCCTGCTCAGCGTTGGTCCGGATGATTTCCTTCGCCTGATCCTCCCTCCGGCACTGTACCCGAGTCCTGTGATCCTGCATCTGCTGTGTCGGGGTCATGGGTTCAGCTGGTGGGGCCGCTGCTGGTTGCCCTGTTCGGGTGCACAATGGGGTCCATTAGTCTGGCCCTGGCACCTGCCTCCCATCCCGTTGCAGTGCTGCAGGTGGTGGGATGGCCCCCCAGAGGGTGGGTGACCAGTGCCCTCCCCCCAGAGACCCCCTGTGCCCCGGTCATCCCTCCCTCGTACCTCCCCACACCGCTGTGCCCCATGTGCACCCCCATGGCCCCCCCTGCCGTGGAGCCTTACTTGGTCTTCCGGCTGCTCCTGTGGCTGCTTCCCGCCATCCCTCTCGCCAGATGGTCCCGTGTGCTGGGGCGCGCCGTGACCTGTTGGGAAACGGCTTGGGGTGGGTTGCAGTAGCCCTGCATGGGCCTGGTCCCCATCCTGTTGCCCCCCCTCCCTGCGCGCTAGCAACGGTGCCCGGCCTGCTGCACCTGTGCCCCCTGTTCTGTGCCCGGGCAGGCCCCAATGCNTAAAGGTACATGATTTTAAAAAGCAGTCACGTAACTTTCCTTATGCTGTTTTTTCTAACTGCATGTGCCAGCCAGCAGAACTGATTTTGTAATGTTTAATAACTCAATTCTGGCTGCAACAAGCACTATCATACTACAGTAGCTCTTGATGGAGATCTCAGACTACAAGCCTGTGAAGTCTGGGGGCTCAACTCATCGAGGGGGGGGGGAGGATATATCCATGGTTCAAAATAGTCAGGACGCTGTGCATTTTGACCACAACCAATTAACCTTTCAACAGTCATAACTTTTTTATTTTCTGGCTGGAACTTCTTCAAACTTTGTACGTATGACGGTTCCTACAAATATAAGCCATTTATACATTTTCAGAACTGTAGCTCATGCAATTGTTTCAATTCTGGGACTTCAGCAGTCCCCTGTTTATAATGGAGAGCAGTTGTGCCTTTAACTTATTTACAGCTACCGCTGTAAGTAAATTAACTTAAACATAGATTTCAGAAAGACACAGAGAGAGGCAAGACCAGTCCATATCACAGGATGTGGAGATAAATCTCCAACACGGGTTCCAAGTTGTGTAGAATTCTTCAAGCTCGTCCTGAATTTTAGTACGTTCCATTGATAGGGTAAGCCAGAGCCGATAAAGCCTCATTAGAACCTCATTTCGATTTCTATGAACGTGCAATCGTATGTATAGTTGCTAACCGCAGTTGCTGGCATGTTGCTTGGCGAGCATTAATTATTCCAGTGTCAGGTAAGATTTCCAATAGGGCTAAAGCTGGTTGGAAGGGAAGTGTCACACCTACCACCTTAAGAAAATTAAAAAGTTTCTTGACTGTGGTGACCCAGCCCCACTGCTCTACTTCCACAACTCAGCTATTTCATCCACATTATCCATCGCATGGGCCTTCTGCAGTGGGATGAATTTTACCCTAAATGAAGTAATTAGTTGAGACTTATGGCCAGAGCATACACTGCAGTAGTTCCATCAGTTGTTTCTTAGGAATCATGCTGTACCAGCAGGGAAATTTATATCAACTAAGAAATAGTAGGAAGGAGGTGCCTAGCTAATTATATTTCATACAAAGCTCTGAATAATGAATCATTGCTGAATCCCACCTCTGACAAAATACTCCCAATGCAGGGAATTTTGGTTTGATAGTGGAAAATTGTTCTTGACGTCAAGTTCATTATTTTGTTTTAATTGGAATGGTGCTTTCTCGCCCTTTTCTCCCCAGGTATATGCTGACTATGAAAGCAACCCACAGTTACGCCAAGCAATCGAGTTTGCTTGCCGCCAGTTCTACATCCTGCATCGCAAGCCTTTTGTGCTGCAGCTCTTTGCCAGTGTGGCACCTCTCCTGGAATTTCCTGTGAGTAGCAATGGCTCCCTAGAATATGGCAATGCAGGCAGACTTTCACAGTAAACACCACCACCACCTCTTCTCCAAAACTGAGGGGAAAGAAGGTGAAGCTAAGAGTTGCATATTTTGGATTCTCTACCTCCCAACAGTCACTATTTAGGAGGGACAGTCCTTCATTGTTTATTGAAGGGTCTGTCAGGCACCATTTGGAGTGGTGTCAGGATCAGGACCAGGCAGGGGTTCAAGCAGAATCAGGGCTGAGCAAGCATCAAACTGAGCTTGGCCAGAGTCAAAGTGAAGATCAGGCCAGAGAAATCAGTTTACAGGGATCTGGAGGCTTAAATATTGCTCTGCCTGCCTTCAGCTTCCTGTCATGTGTCTTTTATACTAATAGGCACAAACAAAGGCCAATAAGAGCCTGGTGGTCAGGGAGCTCCATTGGCTGCCCAAACATTGAAGCAGAGCCTGTAGGACTGGGTAAGGGGCCTGCAGAGGCAGCCACTGCACCCAGCGATGCAGGTTCAAGTCCAGGTCCTGGCACCCGCAACCCCAGGGGTGACCTCTGGGTGCCTTTTCTTACCTGGTAGTATTCAAGGGCATGTTTTTGCAGTTCCTTCCCTGTCATTGAGGGAAAGAGAGGAGTCAATTTTCCAAGGTGGGCTTCTCTGCCCATGTGGAGGTATGGGTTTCTGTGGTGCATCATCTTCCTCTGGTGACAGATCCCAGGGTTGCAGATCACTGGGGACAGGAACCGGTGGCTGGGCAGAGGCAGTAGGAGATGCTAAGACCGGGGCTAGCACCTGAAGAGCTGATGGGTCTGAGCAGGAAGATGATGGAACAGACAGGGCTGGCTGGCTGGCTGGCAGACAGGCTGGACGGAGAGACCTCGAGGTGCTAGGACTTGGACTAGGATACAAACGATTACACCCAGGCAGGTGGCAGGATGTGGAGCACGAGGAGTGGTCATGCGATTCATACATGTTGTTATTGGTTTCTTGGGGCAGAAGGAAATAAGATGACTGTAGTCACCACAACAGAAGCGAAGTCCCAGGTCCCGCCTGCTGTCTTCTCATTTTCTCATCTAGAGGCGGAAGCAGGTAGCCCCTAACTACATGGGCTCAGGAACATCAGAGTTGCTGGGGTCCATTTGGTCTGAGAAAACTAGTGGTAGCCAGACTCCTCCCTGCCATTCCCAGCAATGGTCCCTCATCCTTTGATTGTCCTCAAGCATAGGGTGATGAATGCCTCAAGTATCAAAGGCATTTTCACTGGGACCAGCTTGTCCTTCAGACTATCACTGAGGCCATGCCAGAAGTGGTACAACTGAGCTGTCTTAGGCTGCTTTCTGATGAGATGGAATTACAACCTTTGGCGCCACCGGATTCTGAGAGAGTTAAATGATGAGCAGTTTTCGTCTCATCGGAAAGGCGGAAGTGCAGGTCTTTGCCGGCAAACCTGCCGGCATCTGACAGAGTAGTGAAATCCTCCTTTCCCAGATGCGCATGTTTGCCAGCAAAGACCTGCACTTCTGCCTTTCCAACGAGACAGGATCTGCATGTCACTTGACTCTCGCAGAATCCCATGGCGCCAAAGGCCTTGCATTCTGTTGCATGAGAAAGCAGCTTTAATCCAGGAACTGTCTTTAGCCAGTTGTCAAAATTCGGCAAAGAATTGAACAACAGACCCATGCCCTTGACAGAGGTTTTGTAGAGAGGTCTCTGCTGTTCTTAATCGCGGAGGGTCACCGTATAGGACATCCCATAGCATGGATGAATTCCTCATACTTCTCAAGCAATGGGCTAGACGTCTCAAGTAAGGTAGAAGCCCAGGCCAGTGCAAGTCCCATTAACAAACCATCAACCCCACCTTGACCCTATCAGTGTCATAAGTGTGGAGTCAGAGGGTAAACAGAAGCCAGCACTGATTAAGGAACCCCCAGTAATCTCAGGAATCCTAAGAAATTTTACCAGGCAAAGGGACTTTAACTCTTTCATGATTTACTGTAGCAGCTAGTGAGGAGGCCCACAAGAGCTATTTGCAATAGGTAGTACAGAGCTATTTACGATATGGGGTCAGCCAAATATAGACCGTTTCACTTCACAAAACAATGCAAAGATAGGTTCTACACTCGAGGAGGATTGGAGTCCTTCGGGCATTGTAGAATACATTCATGATCCAGTGAAACTTCGATCCATTACACTTTCCCACCAATTTCACTGATAACACACATCTTACAAAAAGCTCGACAGGACCATGCATGTCTGATCTTGATCAGACTGGCTTGGGTCCATCAAAACTGGTACTTGACCACTCTAGAGTTACAGATCGATGTACTCCCTCTCAAAACCTCATTGGACCTATTATCCAAAGACCATGGGAGAACTCTGCACCTGAACCTGAGCGCTTTGAATTTGACAGTGTGGTTGATCCAAGGATAAGAGCCATGAACGATGTACCTTGAAATGTTCTGCAAATTATAGACAATGCAAGAAAACCTTCCACCTTAAGAACTTATAGACACAAGTGCCCTTAGTTCTCCCTATGGGCTTCAGAACAAGGCTTTAACCCACTTTCATGCTCATTGCTGAAAATATTATCCTACCTCCTATGCTTGAAAGATAATAAATCTTTCCTATTCATCAATAAAGGTACACCTGGCTGCAATTGCATCAAAACATGATTATGGGTAATTTCAGACGTTACACGCTCCCGGGTCACCACAGTGGATTCTCAACAGTGGCGAGCCAACTAACAGCTCCCCCATCCCCCGGTCCAGGACAGCCCCAAACAAACGTGACGGGAGCGAGACCACGGCAAGGAAATGGATGGTTGGACCACAGCCCGGGACAGCGCAACAGACGTTACGCTGATTCCGGGCCATGGTCAGAACACCCAGAAGACACCGGGGAGGGGTGGGAGGCGGACATGGCCGACTGAGGACAAAGGAAGCCAAAAGTGCCCAAAGGGAATGCCCACACAAGGGAAATGGGAAGGGAGGGGGAGGAGGGAGAAGAGCGGCACAGAACAGGCACAGGGAAACCAAGGACACAGCAAAACACAAGCACATGCCCAGGCGCAAACACACCTGAATAGGGAAGGAAGGAAGGGGGGGGAGCACACCGGGATGGCCAACACACACAGCATAATGGACAAAAGGTGGGGGAGCCCCGGGCCATGGAAGCAGAGGGGAACGGCCCGGGGACAGAGCGGGACACAAGGAATGGCAACCAGAACCCCACCAACAGCACGGTTGGCAAGGGCCACCCAACAGCAACACAGGCAGCCTAAGGCACGGGGGTCCCCACAGGGACAGAGCAATGTCATGGGGCGGGCAAACTTAGGGAATGGCACTGGAGCGGTCCTAGTCAGGCAGGGATCCCCCGTGCTGGTACAAAGGCGCAGACGGGCATGGAGGCAAGCCGGAAAAGATGAGCTGAACAGGCGACCCCCCCCCTTGCTGGAGGTCACCGGGAGGCGCATTCTGGGGGCCCCAGAACCACACAGTCATAGAGGAACCCGTGGGGGGGGTCCGGGTCACGGGCACAAGTGAGCGGGTGGCCAGACAAGGGACGACAACACCACCCGGAGAGCCGGTAGTTGGCTCGGAGAGCAGGACACAGCCACAGGAGGGACCAGCCACAGAGGGTAACACCACAGGCAGTGAGGGCCAGTGGGTGCCTTAAGAGGTGGTCCAGAGACACGAGCAAGGGCCACAGAATGCATGGAAACAGCCAGAACAGCAGCGAGCCCAGTACAGCATGGAGCAAGCGGAAAGCGACCCATGGGGGAGGCGGGAGCACATGGCGTGGCCGGCATCCAGAGCTCGAAAGACACAGGGAGCCTCACAGACAGCTGCAGGGGGTCACGAAGGGGCCAGGGGTGGGGTGGCCCACCAGATGCATGTAGTGGGGCCACTGAAGCATGCCCCGATGGCAGCCCAGTGCAGACGTGGTGGGCGATGAGGTAGTAGGCCTCGAATGGATCCTACACAGTGAGCCCCACCTGAACATCAGCACAGGGCCACACACACCAGCCAGCGCCTCCAACTCCGCTCTGGTGGGCTCCGACAAGCCATAGTCAGCAGCAGGGGGCCATGGAAGGTGCCCAAGCTCCAACAGGCGGTGATACGCCACCCCACGTGACCGCTGGTACCCATGGGCCCCGTGGACACAGCCAAAGAAGGAAACAGCCAGGGCAGGGCCTCCCTCCGCCAGACAGGTCATGTAGGCGGCCAGGCTGCACGCCGAGAGGGCTGACATGGTCTCCACCACAGACCACCCCACATGCGAGCACCGCATCTCTGGAATGCGCCCATCGGGAAAGGGACAGAGCCCCAGCACCTCCGCGTGAAGCCGTATCTCGTGAGCGCTGGCCTCATAGCCAAAGTAGCGAAGGCCAGAGCTCATACTCGCATAGGCACCTGAGAAGGTATCTGGGCAGTGCAGGAGCTGTTGCACGGCCTGGGAATGCCACAGGTCACACAGGGCCTTGGTTTTGCGGAAGGTCCAGCTATGAGGGACGCCAGGCATTGCGGGGCGCGGGAGCCCTGGGGAAGCACTGCCGGCCATGGTCCAGCAAGCAGTGGGTACTAACAGGAAGGGAAGAGGGGCCCCACAGTCCCAGTTGGGATGGGAAGGGAAGCTGGGGAGCTCCAAGGACACGCAATAAGGCCACAGGCTGTGACATGCGACGGCTAATGAGCCAGGCGTTCGGTGTGGACCCAACACAGCTGCAGGAACCGAGCACACAGACAGTACAGCCAACACTGATAGCAGGGCGTGATGACAACAGGCAGCTAACACTGATAGCAGGGAGGTGATGACAACAGGCAAGTAGCTTCGGACCGCACACTCAGGTCCGGTCATGCCCACCCAACAAGCGCGCACCAGCTGCCTAGCCACTGCCGGGGCGACCGGGCGTGGGGGAGAGCACAGGTGCTCGGGGCACCCCACACAGGTGCAAGGGCGGGGCTGGGGCGGGACCAGCCCTCGAGCTATAGAGGTGTGCGCCGGACCACACCAGGGACACGGTCCACCATGGATGCAGGCTGGAGGGGCGCCTGCGGGATGCACCTGACCATTTGCGCAGAGTGGTTCCAGGTGCACACAGACCTCATGCGCATCTCCACAGATGTGATCCACCTGGATGCCCCCATACGGGTGTGCATGACCGAGAGATCTGCGGCTGCCCGGCATGCCCACCACGGGTGCAGGCGCTCCCTGGCCAGGCACAGGGCCCTGTGGGTGTCCAGAACATACCAACGGGCCCTCCGCCACATCTGAGAGAGGCCAGCAATGCTCCGCGAGGCCGCCGGCTGACAACAGTGGAGGAGGGAGGCCATGGGACGCACAGCTATGCTCTCTATGCCCATTGAACGGCGGATCTGGGTCACTGAGTGGGCACAGGGGTGGTGGGCAGGGGCCCTGGCCCATTGGGACGAAACCACCTGGAGGGCACACTTCAGGATGGACAGGCAGTGCCTCCTGCGACTTACAGAGCTGTTGACGCCCTGGCTGGAGCAGCAACACCCCCCCATGCGGGCCCCCATTCCCATGGTCCAGCGCGTGGCCATAGTGGTCTGGGCCCTGGCAACACCTGATTCTTGCCGGTCTGTATCCCAGCACTTTGGTGTTGGAATGAGCACCGTCACCGGTATCCTGAGGGACTTCTGCAAGGCCATGCTCCTGGACCACACGATCCAGCTTGTGGACCAGGAGGCCGTGATGGCTGGATTCGCAGCTGGTGGCTTCTCCAACTGCCTGGGCACCATGAACGGCACCCACATTGAGATCCTGCGCCCCTCCAATGGGAAGGCTACAGAATATGTCAACCGGCACGGGTACCATTCCCTGCAGCTCTAGGTGGTAGTGGACCACCGGGGCCGGTTCATCGACATCTACTCCAGCTGCAGCCACGATCCTGACCATTTCGCCTCTCTATGCCCGGACGTACTGGGGGGACTTTGCGGACATGGGGATGACCAGGATCGCAGTGGTTCTGATGCCCCCCTGCATCCTTGGGGACCCGGCCTATCCCCTCCTCTGATGACTCATGAAGGTGTACCCATTTGCCAGGAACCCCGTGGATGCGCTCTACAAAGCCCTCCTCTGTGCCTCCAGGACCCTGGTTGAGAGGGCCTTCGGTGCCCTCAAGCAGCGCTGGAGGTGCCTAGCAGCCTGACTGGACTACAAGGTAGAGACCTCGGCCCTCGTGATTGGTGCCTGCTGTGTGCTGCACAACATGTGCGAAACCGATGAGGTTGCCCTCGAGTTCCCCGTGCCCCCGGCGCCCCCCCCGGACCCATGCCGTTCTACGTGAACGCCGATAACCCAAGGGAGTACTGCTACACCAAGTGGATCTGAGCTGCCCTGGTGAGGTGGGTTTCCAAAGATGCTGCCTCCTGAGGCCTCCACACACCCCCAGTGGCCACCACCTGTACTCGGCCCAATGCCTGCGGGTATCCCACTGGCCCCAACCACTGTACAGAGACGCTCTATAAAAACATTAGAGATAATTTCCACGTGTGCATTTATTGTGCTGAGTGTGTCCATGTCCCCCCCTCACCACCCTGCACCATGCCCCCCTGACCTCCCCTGACCCCCCGACCCTGGAGCTTCCTGGGCTGTTCTCTCAACCGCCCTGTGGGCGGCATGGAACTCTGGGAGCTCCCCTCACCCCCACTGTCCGTGTCCCCGACCGTGTCCTGGGAGGCCTCTGTGTCCGGGACGGCCAGTGGGGTTGGGATGGGGGCCGGCCCCGGTGCCGGAGGGGCCCCTCTGGGTGGCTGTTGTCTCCGGAGGCCTTGTGGAACTGGGAGGCAGTTGCGTGGGCCCTGTGTGCATGCCGGCGGGTGGGGCAGTGGGGGCACTGCGGGGCCCAGCACCGGTGCGGGGGCTGGCAGGATGCCTGGCGGAGCGGCTGCCATCACGTATGTACTCATGGTCCCCGTGTGTAGCAGCAGTGATGTGCCAATGTCATGGGACCGGTCCATCTTGCAAGAGTGCTCCGCCACCATCCTGACTATGGCCTGTTCTAGCTGCCCGAACGCCTCCACCTGCCTGTTGTGCTCCCGGCGCTCCCGCCTCCATTCCAGTCACACCTCTGCCTGAAGCCTCCGGTCCCTGGCCTCTGCCTGCTGCAGGGCCCTCTCCATGGCCGCCTCCATGCAGTCAGTGGCTGCTATCATCCACTCCCCCTGCTCAGCGTTGGTCCGGATGATTTCCTTCGCCTGATCCTCCCTCCGGCACTGTACCCGAGTCCTGTGATCCTGCATCTGCTGTGTCGAGGTCATGGGTTCAGCTGGTGGGGCCGCTGCTGGTTGCCCTGTTCGGGTGCACAATGGGGTCCATTAGTCTGGCCCTGGCACCTGCCTCCCATCCCGTTGCAGTGCTGCAGGTGGTGGGATGGCCCCCCAGAGGGTGGGTGACCAGTGCCCTCCCCCCAGAGACCCCCTGTGCCCCGGTCATCCCTCCCTCGTACCTCCCCACACCGCTGTGCCCCATGTGCACCCCCATGGCCCCCCCTGCCGTGGAGCCTTACTTGGTCTTCCGGCTGCTCCTGTGGCTGCTTCCCGCCATCCCTCTCGCCAGATGGTCCCGTGTGCTGGGGCGCGCCGTGACCTGTTGGGAAACGGCTTGGGGTGGGTTGCAGTAGCCCTGCATGGGCCTGGTCCCCATCCTGTTGCCCCCCCTCCCTGCGCGCTAGCAACGGTGCCCGGCCTGCTGCACCTGTGCCCCCTGTTCTGTGCCCGGGCAGGCCCCAATGCTCCCCCAACCCCTGTCAGTGGTCTGGGGTTTCTGGGGGCCACGGGGATGGGCCCGCACCCTATGGGGGCTCCCCCACCCATGGGCCCGTCCCCTACAGGCCGTTCCCCTCCTAGCCGCTTGCCTACCCTCAGTGTCAGTCTCAGAGCCCTCCAAGGCCAGCCCGTCGGTGTGGCTGTGCTCCCCATGTGTCCACTAGCTGAGGGTGTGCCGGCCTCGGATCCTCCCGAGTCGGACTGGGGGGGGGGCTCCCTGTGCTGGTGCGCAAGGGGGGGCTGCCTGACCCCAAGGTCCCTGAGCATTCCTCTTGGGGCCCTGGGCCCCCGAAGCTGGTGCCTTTGTGTGGAGCTGCCAGGGGTGGGGGTACGTCAGCCTGTTCCCTGCCCTGGACCATGGCACTCCCCATGAGCCGTGGGGTGACTATGGAGCCCTTCATGTGTAGGATGCAGTTCAGGGCATCCGTGCTCCGTGTCCGGACCTCCAGTTATTGTCCTTTATTGCCTTGTACCCCCCCTTGAGCTCCTTCACCTTGGAGAGCGGCATTGGGCCATTTTCCTGTGGTGACCCGCCGCCTCCATGTCCCGCACTATCGTGTTGTCGACATGCTCATTCCGCATGTTTACCGTGAGTTCCACCTGGTGCTTCAGGGACCCCCAGATCCGTATAAAGTCCTGGGTCTCTTTGTGGCCCCACTGCCCCCCTCGATGGTATGGCTGCCTCCCGCGTGTGCCCTCCTGATCCTCCTCCTCCTCCGCTTGCCCTCCGCCTGTCTCCTCGGGGGGCTCCAGCTCCTGGGTCCGTTTCTGGGTCTGTGGGTCGTAACGGGGGGTGCTAGTTGCCTGGGTCCCTTGGCCCACCTCCCTTCCCCCCTCCTGCCAGGCACCCCCCCTCCATGGCACTGTGTGCCCCCCCTCGCTCTCCTTACCCATTTCCTGGGTGCCTCCATCCCCTGGCCGGTTGCCCCCTTTGGGGCGACCTGCTGCTGCTCCTCCGCCACTTCCTCCATCTCCAGCACCACCACCACCTCCTCCTTCTCCCTTGCTCGCTCGCCCTCCGCTCTCCTCGCCCTTCCACCTTGCTCCATCCCGCCACACTCCCCTGCTGCTGTGTGCCCTTTAAATCTCCCTCCCCGGTCTGTGGTGTTGCTCATTGCCTGGCAGCAACGTTGCTTACTTTCGCCCAGCTGGGGATCATTTTGTTTGCTTCTGGCTGGTGGTTGCCGTTCAGTCGTTACTTTTTGCAGTTTCCCGGTGAGAATTGCTTTGACCATCCTTCCGGAGATGGTCCAGTCCCGACCTCTGGAAGGGTGGTTGGCTTTGTCCCCTACTAGTGATTGTCTGTGGTGAACATCTGGCAAACACTAATCAGACGTTCAGGGGGGCTCTTTGGCCCCGCCGTGGGGTTGAGTGTGGTTCACTGTGGTTGACTGTGATCTCGTAACGTCTGGGTAAATTACGTCTGGGTAAATTACCACCGGTGGTTCACCATGGTGAACATCTGGCGGCGAGCAAACACACATTACGCGACCATCCGTCACCACAGAGGATTGTCTGTGGTTGACCGTGATCGTGTAACATCTGAAAACACCCTGTCAACAAGTGTATATTTTCCACCCAAATCACCAAATCTTTGTTTAAAGAACTGCATTTAACGTACCCACTGAAACCTCAGCATATGTAAACATATGTCATCATGGGATGTAAATATGATCGTAGACTGATGTGGCCGCCTTTTGAGTCCATGGCTACCTACTAGGGATGGGCGGATACAGCACTTCAAGCCCAGAGAAGGCTTAGGCAAAACCCACGCTGGACCATCTCAAGCTGCAGGCTTTTGGAGGCCAAATAAGCCAAGCCTTGAACTCGGAAACTAATATTCAGTGGGAGTGCAGTGGGGAGAGCATGCCGGATGGGGACCCGGAGACTTGGAGTGCCCCGGAAGCTGCGCGGTTGGAGCCAGGGGTGCCGTGCTGCCTGTCAAGAACGCGCCAGCTATTTTTGAAGCAACCTACCCAGCACCTGTATGGGAAGGCGTGTCTGTGGAGGAGGAGTCATTGACGGGGGCTATTTCCTGCCGTCTGCCCCTCCAGCGACTGTGAGTGAGGATAAGTGGAGTGCAGTGGGGAGACCGTGACGGGCGGGGACCCGGAGACTTGGAGTGCCCCAGAAGCTGCGCAGTCGGAGCCAGAGGTGCCATGTTGCCTGTCAAGAACGCACCAGCTATTTTTGAAACAACCTACCCACACCTGTATGGGAGGGCGTGTCTGTGGAGGAGGAGTCATTGACGGAGGCTATTTCCTGCTTTCTGCCCCTCCGGCGGCACCGGAGGTGCGCGCCAGGGGGGTGCGCGGACCTTGGGCGCCAGCTGGGTGTGGCTGGGAGTTCCTTCACTTGTGGTGCTTGTTGTTGATTCAGCATGGATTGGAAGAGGTTACGTCGTTCTGCTTCACCTATGCCAGTGGGTACCCCAAAGACCAAATATTTCAAGGTAGGGGACCCGACCTGTTCTGGCCCTGTAAATTTGTCTAATCGCTTCCAGGTATTGGGGGAACTCAAGGATCTAGACCCCTTGGCTCCTGCTTCCCCGGTGGAGAGGGACGACGTAGGATCTAGTTGTCCCCCTTTGGGTTAATACTTTAACTACGCTACATGTGGAGCCAGCCAGATGTTGCTGGTAGGGATTGACAAGCTGTATGAGATTCTGCCACCTGCCAGCCAGAACTTCAGCAAATAGGGATAAAAGATTGGATAGGTCAAACGAAGCTCGTAACAACAAATATAACAACTTTTATTAAAACTATTTAAACAACAAAACAACAACAGCATTATGAAACCAAAACCAAACATTGAAAGGAAACTTATAAAGGAAACTATTAGTCTCTGGGCCTGTCTCCCGGGACTTGGGGGAAAGGCAAAAGGCAGCAGGGCGCAGCACATGGTTGAGGGGCGGCCACCCTGTGCTCTTCCATTTCATAGCCGTGGGCCACGGCGAACTCCACAGCCCCTTCCACGTCCTGATGCCACCTGGAGACCGCCTGGTGATATAGTTCCAGCCTCTCCATCTCGACAGAGACGTACTGGGAGTACGCCTCCACCTGCTTCTTCTCCACCTCGAGAGTCTGGAACTTTTCCACCAGGCAGTTCTCCAGGCAGCGTATGCCAGACATCATCTGGTGGCCAGGTCTCTCAACTTCAGCCCGAAAGGCCTTGCCCGCAGCAGACTCCCAGGGCCCGGGGGACTTCACATTGGGGCTGGAGAAGGGGGAAGGGCTTACATGCCGTCGCTTTCGGGTTGCCTTCCCCCCCTTCTTCTGGCGCTGATGCTCAGGCTGAGGCTCCACGGCCATGCCAGAGACTTCCTCCTGCCTCACCATCTGGCCATGGAGCCTTTCAATATGGGCGATTAGCCCCAATGTGGTCCCCTCTCTCTGCCGCCGGAATCTTTTCTTGCAGATCTAAAGAACATAAAAAGATAGGAACATAAGAAATGCCATACTTTGTCAGACCAATGGTCTGTGCCAAGCCCTGCCTGCATTCTGTCTCCACAAGTGGGTGGACTGGGTGGCCAGTCTCTCTCTGCAGGGGACTTCCATTCCTAACAGGTCATAGAGGGCAATGCATATTGCATACCCTGTTGTTCCAGCCCCCGTGCCTTACCTTGCAGACGGCGGAGCCTTTCTCCTTATCATACCACCTCCAGACATCGGACCTTGTCCGCTGACTGTCTGGGGGTGGCACTGGCGACCTCTGCCTGGGTGTCCTGCATGGTGTGGCACCAGCACCGGCATCTGATTCTTCTCTGAAACAGGAACACATAACAACACCTAAGTAATATTATGCATTTATGATGATGCCTCTAGTCCTCCCTCCTTGGGGTGCTAGGGATGGCAACGGGAGATGGTGACCCTGGCTGGCACATACAAATCCTGCCCTCCTTTGGGTGCTTGGGATGGCAATGGAGAGACCCTGGCTGGCACGTGCAAATTCTTCCCTCCTGGGGGGGATAGGGGATGGCAATGGCGAGACCCTGGCTGTCACGTGCAAATCATGCCCTTCTTGGGGTACTTGGGATGGCAATGGAGAGACCCTGACTAGCACATGCAAATCCTGCCCTCCTTTGGGTGCTTGGGAAGGCAATGGAGAGACCCTGGCTGGCACGTGCAAATCCTGCCCTCCTTGGGGTGCTGCTAGGGAGGGATGGCAAATGGAGAGACCCTTGCTGGCACGTGCAAATCCTGCCCTCTTGGAGTGCTGCTTGGGAGGGATGGCAAATGAAGAAGCCCTGGCTGGCATGTGCAAATCCTGCCCTCCTTGGGGTGCTGCTTGGGAGGGATGGCAAATGGAAAGACCCTGGATGGCACGTGCAAATCCCGCCCTTATTTGGGGGTGTGTAGGGATGGCAACTGGAGAGTGGAGACCCTTGCCAGGGATGGCTGGCAGGCACATATTTGGGTGGGGGTGCTGTTCATGCTCGTACCTGAATGCTGGAAGAGCTCCCCGCACTACAGTACACTCTCTCTCTGTGGCAGACATCCGCTGCTACCCGCTGATGCCCACTGTTTGTGCCTGACTGATGCCCACCACCCACACACCCACCTGCACGCTAGTGAGCTTGCTCTAACGGATAGAGCCTTTCTTGTCCTCAAAGTAAAAAAAAAGTTTACAAACCTGGTAGCACCTCCTGTGCTCACCGTTTGCTCCTCATCCGAGGAGCCGGCCACCACCACCGAAGGTCCAGGGGCTGGGCCAGCGACCGTTTCCACCTCCTCCTCCACCACCACCAGTTCTGGGAGCACCAAGTTGGCCCCTAGCCGGGCAATCAAGACAACAGTCTTCTTCATTTTATTTTATTTTTTAAAAAGAAGCTTACACACAGACCAACAAAAACAGTCACCCACCAACACTCACCAACCAAAACAACACAGCCAAACCAAACACAAACAGCCAAAACACACGAACCGAACAGCCAGCCATACAAACACACACTCTCTCGCCACACAGCTCCGCACGCACTTAAATTTCCGGTTTCCGGCGGTGTCACAGGGTCTCGTAATACCTTTTTTCGAATGCCCGAACCGAACCGAACATGCCCGAACCGAACTGAACATGCCCGAACCAAACAGCCAAACCCGAACTCGGCAAACAAACCGAACGCCCGAACTGAATGCCCGAACCCAAACCGCGATCTGTTTGCACATCCTTACTACCTACTCTCTACTATACGTGCTACAGAAAATAATCTTTCTAGTGGCTATCCCATTAGCAAGAAGAGTCAGCAAACATGCTGCATTAAGAGCTTCACCACCATATCTGAGCTTTCACAAGGACAAAGTGATATAACAGCAGGATCCAACCTTCCTGCCTAGAATAGTCATGCCCTTTCAGTTAAACCAAGACATTTGCTTACCAGTATTATTTCCTAGGCCACACAGTAGGTGCTTAGAGACTACACTACATACTCTAGACATTTTATTTATTTATTTATTTATTTATTTATTTTATTTTACTATTTTTCTACCTTGCCCCCTCCTGCTAAAGAGCAGTTCAGGGCAGCTTACAAAACACGTCAACAATAAAAACACACATAAAAATATCTTTAAAAACATTTACAAAGATAAAATTGAAAGCGCTCTTTCCTTTTATATAGATAGAACTTGAGACTTCAGACAACATGACAATTTATTCATTCCACTCCAGGGGACATAACAAAGGAAAAAGCCATTCATCGTGCCCCAGGCCCCACATATGCCCACAACCTGGATACCCTTTGCCCTGTGCCCCTTACAGTTTCGCGTGTCCCAATGAAAAATTCCACTGAAATTGATCTTTCCGCACAGAGAATTTGTTTAGACAAAAAAAGGTTTTCTGATGGGAAACCTTTCTTCCCCAACCACTTTTATGAATAAGTGATTAGTAGATGTTACAACCACTTATTTATTTATTTATTTATTTATTTATTTAGATTTATTTTTTTTATCCCACCGTATTCCTTAGGCTGCCTTACAATTCTTTAACTTATTAACTGTTTTTGTTATGTTGGACTTGTGTTGTTGTGAGCTGCCCTGAGCTGCCTGTGGCAGGAGTGATGGGATATTAAATCTTTTAATAAATAAATAAAAATAAATAAACTGAAACGTTAACAACTAAGGATGTTTTTAAACAACATGCTATCATGCATGCCCACCACTCATCTGAATACTCATTTGAAGGTGGTGTGGGGGGGATGCGCAATCCTGTGACCCACGCAGCACCCATTCATGGCCATGTGTAGGGCACTGCCAAAAAATCTGGAGTGCCCCATGTGGGGGAAGCCGAAAAAGTGCAGTGGGGCAGGCGTCCACACATTCCCTGCCCATGTAACCCGGGCACCCAGCCATGCCAGCAGACAGGTCTGCGGCCAGCTGTTACGGGGGAAGGGGGCAATAAGGGAGGAGAGGAGGTTATGGGTAGGCCCCTGGCAAGGCTCTCTCTCCTGGAGGAACACTCTAGGCACCGGTAATTCCCTCAGGGTCTTGTTTGGGCTTTCCCACCAAACTAGGGGGCACCCTGACTCATCATAGGGATGGAGAGGAGGCCAATTCTCGGGGGCGGGGGGACAAGGGGAGACAGGCAGGCAACGATCCTCGAATGGACTATCACTACAGGACACAGTGCTTTGAAACGTGAGGGAGGGGAAAGGCATGAGGGGGGTAGGGGAGGAGCAGGGAAGCAAGTGCGGGGGAGGAGAGGGCTTGTATCCAGGGACTTGAGGCGGAGGGCTACGGAGGGAGATGGGGATGTCGGCATGGGGGAGAGGGACAAGCGCAACCTCAACTTACACACAATAAACGTGGGTCTGAGGGGAGGGGGAACAATGAGATGGAGACACAAAGAAATACAAGACAAGACACGGGTACCAAACACTTAGCTTTCCAACTGCTCTCTTCACCAGGATGGGGGCCAGCCTCTCTACACGATTACCGGTGGGGTTCTGCTACCCCGCTGGGCCATTTTATAGCTCTCTTGAGGCGGGTCTGTTTCTGACGTGGGGTCAGGGCCCTGCCCCCTGTGCTTGCCATCGCCCCGCCAGCTGCGCACTGTGTCGGGGCGAGGCATTCCCAATGGCTTCTTGGGAGGGTGCTTGCGTGGCCTGAGCCAGCCCTGCTTGGCGCATACTGCCCCCAGCTGCTGCAGTGTCCCAAGAGTCTCCGTCGGGTTGCCTAGCAACCCCGGAGGCACCCTGTCGCACTCGCATTCTCCGATGTGGCGTAACACCAGCCACCCCCCTGATCCCACCCACAGCCCTACTGAAAGCTCTCTGGGGATCTCCTACAGGACACATGCATGAAATACAACAACACTTTGGCTCAAAGCAGAAAAAACCCCCGCTCACGATGCACAAAAGAGATCCAACATCATGGATGACAGCAGCATCCTATGTGTCCCGCTCAGTATGCACCTCCATTGTTGGCCAGGACTGTCAGAAGCTTCACCAGCTCCTGGGCTGGAAGGAGTTACTGACTGATACAGCCGTTTCCATGGTGTGTGGGACTGTGTGTGTGCCAGAGGGTGGGTAGTTGGGTGGGACCAGGGGCACAGCCACCTGTATAGTTGTTTTCAGGGCTGGTCCGTGGTGGCAGGAGTGCATGGAGGCTGCCTTAGTGGGCATGGTGGCCACCCTGGGAGCCGCCCGTTAGAATCACTCCTCACTCACTCCATGTGTGTGAGTGCTCCACAGCTGTGCCACTCAGTGACCATGGACACCTCCTCAAGCCTTGCTTGTTTAAAAATACCCAAACTCAACTCTTAATCCTCCTCACAACAACCCTGTGAAGTAGGTTAGGCTGAGAGATCTGTGACTGGCCTACGGTCACCCAGTGAGTCCATGGCTAAGGTGAGATTTGAACCTATCTCCAGTTACATGTACTGTGCTCTTAACCACTACACCATGGCTCTCAACCATGCCACAAAAGAAGTGGTGTGCATTTCACAAGGTTATAAGCACATCAGTAGAAGCTGATAGATAGTTGTAAGCTGCATGAGCCTATAACAATTGATTAATTATTTATTAACACATCTATTGATCATTGATTAACACTTTCTAAATGAAACTATTTTAAAATATAAATAATTGTAAATATAAACTGACTGTGCTGGAATAAGTGGATTGTGGTCCTCCCATCTGCTTGCCTATTTAAAAAGCAATGCATATTGTTTTATGTGATTGAACTCTTAATCCTGCTCAGTAGGTCCCAGCCTTTTTCCACATGCTTTCTTTTTTAGGCTTAACTATAACAAAGATATACAATGTATATTGGATAGATACCAATCAGAATCATGACTCCCATCCACGGATGGTGCGACCCCACTTGGAATTTTGGAAGTTCAGTAGTTATGCAATTAAATCCTTTGAACTCTTGTGTAAAATTGAGTTGCTTACATCTGCAAGAAAACCGTTTTTTAAGGCAAACAGCTTATGAAATATTAGTAATGCCTTCGTCTCTTACAACAGGATGTTCCAAATAATGGACCCAGCAAAGGGGTGTCAGCTCAGTGCCTGTTTGACCTGCTGCAGTCGTTGGAGGGTGATACCCCTGACATTTTGGACATTTTGGAGCTGGTGAAAGCAGAAAAGCCTCTCAAATCATTAGGTAATTGAAAATTTTCTTTTTATTATCCTTCCTACTCAAGATGTGACTTTTTCTTTCATCCTGAATAGAGCTAAAATAAATACTTAATTCAATAACTGAAGATTGTCAATCTGATTGGTAATTGAATGCTGAGATTGTTATCCAACTTTCCAAAATATTGATTAATAACTTTATCAGTTAACCAACTTGCCAAAATAGTGAATGGTTCTGATAACCAGGTATCCAATAGGAAACCAAGTTAAACTTGAAACCTATTCCGTAGGGGGATGGCCAGAAAAGGAATTAAGGGCAATTAGGACATACTGGCAACCACAGAATGAACAGAAAAATGGCAGAATGGCAACACTGTAAATGACAAATATCGGCAAATCGGTTAACCGCCAGTAATTGTTCATTACCAGACTGATTTGGTTACCGCAACTCCAGCAATTAACTATATATAAATAATTGTTTAAGCTCTAATTCCAAACCCACTTACTCCAGAGTAGTCACATTAGGTAAAAAGAGATGTGATGGTGGCCAGCTGTGGCCTGTTTTGGCCTTCGAGCCACTAGCATGTCTGTTGAGGCACTTCCAGATGGTCAGAACCCAATCTGACCAAAGTGGGCCACAGCGGGCTATCATGTTTGTTGTGGCTCAGGTCTCAGGCCACCATGACTGACTATAATTGATTGCCATGGCTGTCCTTTATGGTGAGGATAGGGGACTGGGTGCAGCATTCGAGTGGGACCACCCAGCCACCCACACATCTGTTGCAACCCTCCCTGGGCCACACAGGTGGCAGGACGGGGGCCTAGCCATAGGCACATATGTTCAGTGCCCTGAACCAACCCGGACCGTGTCCACCATGGATTTTTGCCCTAGTCATGTGTGTTTTTATCCACTGAATATTTCTTATTGTTACCCACTAAAATTTGCACTAGGCTAATTTGTTACTTCTCTTGTTCTGTATGTGACATTTCCAGTTTCTTATACTTAACTAGATTAAAAGGTGGAGTTTGTCTACGATAGCCATTTGCTGAGCATTTTTGAAAATCTGACCTTTGTTTAGGTGCATACATGAGCAATTAACTCTTTTGAAAGCCTGGCTGGCAGGCCTACATTTTCATAAATGAGTTCTAATTTTGGATTCTGCAATTTTGGAATGCCCAGATTGGCACAGTTTAAAAGGGTCTGGTTGTAAGAGATCCATATTTGCCAGGCCTCTGAAGATCAAGCCCCTTTTAAAGAATTTCAAATTGGGCACTGTAATAGGGACACTTCTCCAGTGGGTAAGTCCTTGTAGGAGCTGGGCCCTTTTGATGATTCATGGACTACCACAGGATAGTTTTAGCCTCACTGGGTTTTTTTTTAATGCCTTTCTGTGCCCATTCACATAAGTCAGTGACATTCATCTCCCACATAACAACAGCTATGCAATACAACAGTCCGTAAGCCCATACGGAACCCCTGGGGTCTCTTCCTAGTTTCACCTGAACTGTCACCCACCTCTGAGGTGGTACAGTATCTGGACTCCTGGTCCCGCCGATCTGGGTCTGCAGTTCCTCAGGCCAGCCTCATCTTGTCACTCTCTTTCTCTAGGTTCCAGCACCTTGATCACCACAGTGAGCTCCTGTTTTGGTCTGCTCAGCTCAGTATCCAGATGCAGACTGCCTGGTCCCTGGAGTTTACTGACCCTTATACCCCCAGAGGGGCAGGGTCTCAGTGGCAAAGTGGGCTCTCTTAAAGGGAGTAACCTGCTTTGTCACAGGCACCACAAAGCAAGGTTGCTCAAGATTTTTCTTTTAATTGTAGGTTCTTCTTCGAGGATCTCCGCGATTCTCACTATTGGGATTCACTTTCTGCTCCACAGGTACTGGAAAACCTCTTGTCAGCAGTTTCCAGGCAGAAGATAGCCTGGAAAGATCTAGAATAAGGTGAGGGCTCCGTCCCTCCCTCCCCCCTCCTGTTCAGAGAAAAGCGCGGGCTGCAGATTGCACGAGAGCAGGAGTCTATAAAAGGGAGCGGAGCCCTCGCCGCCTCAGTTCCTTCCAACCGCGCCACTTTGGAAGACCTCTGTGCTTTTCAGCACCATCGGTAGTTTGTTACCTGAAAAGAAGAAAGAAGATTAGAAAGAGATAATACAAAGAAATATAAAACCTACGACTAGTGCGGTTGGGCTCTGTCCCCCCTGCGGGGCCTCCCCCGGGGCTTACCGCCTTCCCTCACGTCGGCGAAGCATGCCCAAGCAGCCGGGCTTCAAGCGGTGCGCTTCCTGCCCAGCCACGCTTTCCATGAGTGACACTCACAATCTTTGTCTGACCTGTTTGAGAGAGGAGCATGATACCAGAACCTGCCCCCACTGCGCTAAGCTCTCCTACCGAACCAAAAGAGCAAGGGCCCTGCAACTGCAGGAGATCCTCACGAGGAAAGCTGTTCAGGGGGGTGAAGACGGGCCTCTGTCGCTCTCTTCTCATTTAGCCCCCATGGATTTGCGCAATCCCATGCCCTGGAATCTCTGGAGAGAGCTTCGGTACCGCTGCCTACACC
>QEPC01008826.1:1655314-1665533 GCA_003113815.1 Sphenodon punctatus
AATATTTGCAGCCATTCCTAGGTGGTAGTATATAACTGTAACAGGGTGAGGTACGGACTATCCTTGCTTGACTTCTTAAAGTTTGTATATCTATGTCCCACAGCCTATCCTTCAGCAATTTAGCACCAATCTTCACAGAAAATTGTAACAGAAAGTGTATAGGGAGACTCAAATTATTCAATTTATTTAATACCTCTCTCGACCATGGATATGCATCATCCTGTATTTCCAACTCAAAGCAGTGCTTTATAATTGTATCTGACTGGCTCCAAGCCAGGTTTAGCACAAAACATAACAATGTTTTCTCAATTTTGCACCCAAGGAAACAGTTCCGGTTTCCAATTTAATCATAGCAGAGGATGTACCAGAAGGTACTCCAAGTAGTTTTCTCAAGAAGCTATTCTGAATTGGCTCCAATAATGACTTGGCTGCTATAATATAACCCCGCATCTGAGCTCCATAACTAAGTTTGGACAACATTTTTGTTTCAAATACCTTAAGGGCCGGAGCAATCAAATGACCCCTTTTGGTATTATAAAATTTATAAATGGCTGCTGAACTTGCAGCTGCATCCTGTTTAATAGAGTGAATATGCAGGAGCCAAGAATTATTATATGCAAAAACAATCCCTACATATTTAAAAGTTTGAACCTGCTCAATTTGATTTCCATTTAATGACCAGGATACTGATTTAAAGCTTTTAGCACAGATCATAATTTTAATTTTCTTAGAATTTATTTTTAAACCTTGTAATTGGCAATTTTCCCCCAAATCTACTAATAATCTTTTCAAAACCCACTGTTTTCTCCACTTCTGGGGTCTTGTGATGACTCCCGTTTTCACTGGGCCCACTTTCTCCCAGCAGGGCCCCAAACACAACCACTTCTAGAGCCGTGCAGAGAGTGTCCATGAGGGGACAGGCCTATGGGGAAAGGAATGAGATCACCAAGGGCCCCACAAATTACTACTACTACTTATCATTTCTATAGTGCTAGTAGGCATACACAGCGCTTTACAATCACAGATTTTTAAAGACAGGTTCCCCTACCCAGTGGGCTTACAATATAAGGGACAAGAGTAAGAGAAACACAGGGACAGACAGAGACACGCATTCCCATTTTTGCAGGTGGGGAACTGAGGCTGAGAGGTTGCAACTTGCCCAAGGCCACCCAGTGAGTTCATGACTAGGACAGGATTTGAAACCTGGCATCCCAGGACCAAGTCCCGCACCTTATCCACTAGACCACACTGGTTCTCTTGCTATTCTAGCAAACTCTAAGACTAGTCCTGCATGTATCACCCAAATTTCATTTATGGCCACTTAGGACTTTTTTAGATGAGTCCTCGTTTCTCCTGGAAACAAATTTGTGCGCAGGGGAGCGGGCGGGGGGCGGGGGTTAGACGTTCACCCTTGCTACCGGATGTCGGCCGGGTGCCATTGGAAACAGCAGGCGCCAGAGAACTTGCACATGCTTGGATATCCAGGCTTATAAAACCCCGATATTGATGTTTTGCAAGTCCAGATCTCCAAGCATGCGCGAGTTCCCCAGCACCCGCTGTTTCCAATGGCGACCGTCCGACTTCTGGTAGCGGGAGTCAACGTCTAACATACACGTGTGCACATGTTGAATCTAAGGCTCAGCTAAAAACTCCCTTAGATTCAAAATAGGGCTTCTTTGGTATGTAGGCATTATGCTGATTTTTGTGCTCCAAGAGTGAATTGCTGGGCCAAATGATGGAAATATTTTATATATTTTGTTTCCCTTTTTAAAAATAAGGAACAGCAACATCTAACTTGGCATTCATAGCAAGAAAACCCTGAATGAATCCTCCTTTTGTTCCTATGTCAGCTCAACTGCATTTCCACATACTACACTTCCATATAATGCTTTTCTCTGTTCTTCCCCACCTCCTCAGATTTCTGCTATGGGAATGAGGATCTCACCTTTTCGATCAGTGAAGCCATAAAGCTGTGTGTAACTGTGGTAGCATATGCTCCTGAGTCATTTAGAAGGTAACACTTATTTTTTTTCTTGTCTTCTTTTCTGTGTGAATCCTTGCACTTCTTCCAGAATCTCAGCTCTCTCCCCCAGAAAACGTAAGCAAATTTAGATCTAACAAGGTGGATAAGGTGAAGCTTGTGAGATTTCATTTTGTATATTGCTTCAGTCTTCAGATGCTTATGGTCCTGGAAGCGCTAGTGCCTTGTTATCTGCAGAAGCTGAAGAGGCAGACATCACAAGTGGAGACAGTGCCAGCGGCTCGAGAGGAAATTGCTGCTACAGCTGCTCTCGCCACTTCCTTGCAAGCTCTCCTGTAAAGTGTGGAAGTGCTCACCAGGTAACCACCACCTGTCAAGCCCCTGAGATGCCTATGCCCAGAAAACCACATAAGGTGAAAACAAATAAGACAGGGCCGAGCCAGATCCTCTGCCTGCCCTAGGGAGGGCCACTGTAGCCACCACACTTTGGGCCAGCCAGGGCAGTCCAAGCAAGCAGCCCCACCCGGGGAGTCTGGGTGAGGGGGGGGGCTGCCTTCACAAGCCTCTCCACGCCATGCATCAGCCAAAAAGCTGTCCACATGGGGCAGGACTCCTGGACCCCTGCTGCACAGGAGGATCAGGCCCCCGGAAGGAGCCGCCATAAAACAGCTGATCTGAGGGCCCTGGAGGAGCACGCTCACCCCAGCCACCACACAGCTGATTGGGGGAGGCAGAGGAGCCGAGGAGCTGTTTGGCAGCCAGGGTCAGTGCAATCCTCTCCCCTCACATCAGCTGTTTGGCAGCCAGGCTAGACGGGAGGCAGTTCCGTAGCCCCACATTAGCTCAGGTGGGGCAGCATTAACCCATGCTGCATCACTGGCTTTCTCCGGGCAAACACATCCCATAACAGCCAGCTGCCCACCCTGAGACGGAAGTGGGCGAACATCTGGCGACCACCAAACTGACAGGCAGGTGACGCGCAGGCTACTGTGGGCTATTGCCTCATTTTTTTTCACCCATTGGAAGAAGTGCTAATCCTGATGTCATCATTGTGTAGTAGTTCTTAAACTTTTTAACCCGTCTATGGTAGTTAGGGCATCTCTCCCCACCACACACACACAAACTTTATTCCCTCTCTTCCCTTCCCACTGTCCCAATGCTTCACCTCTTTCTCCCTGGAGGTCCTCCTGGACGGCCAGTCAGCACAGTAGGGTAGATCCCTGCCACTACCAGTAGGAGGCAGATATGACAATTTTGTATCCATGCCCCGGGGATCTCCATTTCCTCTCCAGTTATTTGTCTGCCTGCAAACCAGTAGGAAAGAGGTGAGCTGCCTCCCCATAAATAGACAAGAGGGAATACAGGCAGCTTAAAGTTCTCAATAAAAAAACTCCGGGTGCCAGGGGAGGAGGATTCCTCCTCTGTTCACCTTCCCCTTCAGGTGAGGGGGTGAGGAGATAAATGCTGGGTGTCCCCCTTTTCCTACGGGCAGGGGACCCCTGAAGAGCGGGCATAGCACTCCATAAAGGGAGCTGGCTACTGATCCCTGAATCCCCCCGCTAATTCCAGAGCACTGCCGTGGTATGGAGCCTGACAACGCTGGCGCCCCAACCGTTTCCCCACCCCCCCTCCTCTAAAGGGGGGGGAGGGAAGACAGAGGCCGAACCACAGAGTCTGGCAGCCTGATGCCCCAGATAGTGGGGGTAGCACCCCTAATGAGGGGGCTGGCTACTGACCCAGAGTGATCTCGTCACTCCACACCCCCCGGGGCCAGGACAGATTGGACACTGCCTTGTGGCTGCGGCAGGAGCCCGGCACCACCGTCAGGTATGCTGCACAGCACACACACACACCCGATCATGGGGAGGAGCACCAAACGTTGCGGGGCTTCAGTTGTTTTCTCCCGCATGCGCACTTAAGCCGCCTAGGGCGCGACAATACGCTCCGGTGGGGGGAGGAATCTGCCGCAAGCGCGTGAAAGCGAGGATCGCTCACCACACCCACATCTTCCCGCCGCCGGCAAGACGGGTACGTGCCATCACACCCCGGGTCATGTTATCGCGGACAGAGCTGATCGGGATCGCACTAACCCCGCAGCCAGACATGTCTACCAGAAAAAGGTCGGCAGTGGCAGAGTTGGGCGAGCAGGCAAGCGCAGTAAGCCCTGCTTGTGCCCCCTGCATCCCCGGGACCTGCACATGGAGGTCCTAAAAGAGATCCTTGTGGAGTTGAAGCGCAAGCGATCCCCCCCCGAGGCAAGAGAGACCAGCATACAAGGGCTGTTCAAAAGGGTCAGGGAAGGGAAAATGCCCCAGACCTAAACAGAAATGCCAGTCCGCGGGACCCCTAGATTCCCCCACCTCTGCTGAAGGGGATTCAGAAGAGGTTATGTCAGTCTCCTCTTCAGACGAAGGGAGATCCAGTAGAGGAAAGAAATTACAGACACAGGAAAGAGATATCTCCCCCTCGAGAAATATGGAGGCGGGGAGGAGGAGGAGGATGGCCAAGCAACACAGGTTGTTTATGATCAGCAGGATTCAGGAGACGAAGGTGAACCCTCTCCCCTGGAAGAGGGAGAGTTAGAGGAACCAGAGATTGAGGCATCAACCGACCTGGATAGACAGTTCCCCATAAAATATAGGGACCAGATTTTTGACAAGTCATCAGAGCACTGCACCTACAGCAAAAGAAGGAAAAGCAGGCATCCTCTGACTCCGCAGAGGAGGAGGAGGAGGCAAGGGAATATATACCCTGGGCGAGAGCCAGAGATAGAGGGATGGTGCTCGACAGGGCATACGAAAAGATTATAAAGAGGGAATGGCAGCAACCTAATAAACTATTCAAAATGAAGAAAACCCAATTATCCCTATATTCACTGTCAAAAAACAAGAAAGCCTTCCTGGCCATTCCAAAGGTAGATGCAGCGGCAGTGGCGCTAGCCAGAAATTCGGTATTCCCAACGGAAGGAGAGTGCTACGCTCGGGACCCCACGGATAAGGGAATAGAGTGTAACCTCAGACGGAACTTTGAGGAGGTAGCAGCAATTATAAAGATGGCGATGCTAATGTCACATTTCTCCAGGGTGCTCATGACCTGGATTAAGCGGGCCAGAGACCCTAAAGTATCGATGAAGATTACCAGAATTCTGTCCATTAGAATCCAACTGGCCTATGCTTTTATTGCAGACTCCTCCATGGACATGCTACGTTGGGCAGCCCGAATGGTAGCTTCCAATGCAGCAGCACACCGACGCCTCTGGCTCCGGTCCTGGAAAGGGGACCTCACGGCAAAGAACACTCTGGTAGGGGGCCTGTTCCAAGGGGTAAAACTCTTTGGGGTGTGCCTGGACAAGGTCCTCACAGAGGCAGCAGACAAGTCTAAAAAACAGACTCTGCAAAGCGTAGGCATTACAAAAAAGCCTTTTCGCCCCTACAGTTCACGCCAGGCAATGGGAAACTCTAGACGCCTGTTCTACCCAAACAGAGGAAACCAACAAAGATTTAGGCCCAGATGGAACAAACAAAAGGGGTCAGGTCATAGAACCAAGCAACCTCAAGGACTGGGCTGAAATAAATCAGAGGCATGACTACCAATGCCTGCAGCCCCGGGACCAGTTCAAGCTAGGGGGCAGGCTCCAAGAATTCAGGGGGAAATGGATAGTGACCACCTCAGACTCTTGGGTAATTCAGACTGTCCAGAAGGGATATTCAATAGAGTTC
This sequence comes from Sphenodon punctatus, assembly GCA_003113815.1. Classification (NCBI taxonomy): domain Eukaryota; kingdom Metazoa; phylum Chordata; class Lepidosauria; order Sphenodontia; family Sphenodontidae; genus Sphenodon; species Sphenodon punctatus. The sequence goes on from QEPC01008826.1 coordinate 1,661,015, forward strand.
GAGCAATACCCATGACACTTCTTCACTGTCTCGCCAAGGTTGCACAACCTACAAAAACACCTAGCAATGACAACAGAAATAGCCAGACTCGTGAACAATGGAGCCATTGAGCAGGTGCCGCTGCACGAGCAGGGCTTAGGACTATACTCAATCCTATTTCTGGTACCGAAAAAATCGGACGAGTAGCGGGTGGTACTCGATCTAAAATGACTAAACAAATCCGTCAGAACAAGGAAGTTCAAGATGGAAACCCTACAATCCATACGGACAGCAATTTCCTGAGAAGAGTGGCTAACATCACTAGACTTCAAGGAGGCGTACCTGCACGTGCCCATTCTTCCTGCCCACAGACAGTGGCTCAGATTCAAGTATGGCCAGTGCCATTGGAAATACACAGCACTTCCTTTTGGCCTAGCCACAGCACCCAGGACATTCACCAAGGTCTTGATTCCCCTCATCGCGAACCTGCGGAGAGAGGGGATCAAGATCCACCCATACCTAGACGATATCCTGATTCGGTCCCCAACCTACAACCGGGCAGTGAGGGACACATCCAGGGTCATACAATACCTACAGGAACACGGGTTTATAATAAATTTCAAGAAGAGTCAGCTCGACCCGTCTCAATCCCTCAAACATCTGGGGGTGATCCTGGACACCCTCAACTACGAACTTTCGCTGACACATCAGAGACGACAAGGCTTACTCAACCTAATCAACCAAGTAAGCAAGGGTCGCAGATCCAGACTCAAAGAACTCGCCAGCATGCTGGGCAGCATGATATCCTGCCTGGGCATAATAAAATGGGCCAGATTTCACACCCGACTACTACAACGGTTCCTGAGACCTTGGCAGGACCGACTTACACAGGGGAAAAACTCCTGGATGACACTACCAGAATCGGTCAAAAAATCGTTCCACTGGTGGACACAGAACTGGAATCTCTCTTACAGACCTCGAGAGGATACCAATAACCACAGATGCAAGCCTACACGGGTGGGGAGCACATGCACAGGGCAGGGCCGTTCAAAGCAAGTGGCTCATCTGGGAAAGAAGACACCACATTAATTGGCTGGAGCTGAGAGCAGCATACCTAGCCCTTTGGGAACTAGCCCCATGGGTTTGAGGGAAACACATGGTCATCTATATGGACAGCACGGTGGCGAAGGCATATATCAACCACCAGGGGGGATCACGATTGGAAGCCCTGCATCAGCAGGCCTCAGCCCTGATCAGATGGTCAGAAGCCAACCTAAAATCAATCAGAGCAGTTCACATAGCGGGGGTCAGGAACACGCAGGCCGACTGGTTGAGTCGGGAAATGTTGGACCCAGGGGAGTGGTCTCTCCACCCGTCAACATTCAGGTCCATAGTCGACACCTTCAGAAATCCAGTAGTGGATCTGTTCGCCTCCCCAACCAATGCAAAGACAGAGAAATTCATATCCAGGTTTCCAAATCGAGAGGATTTCGATGCCTTGAACCTGGTATGGCCCCAAGGGCTCCTATATGACTTTCCTCCATTCCCGCTGATCCACAGGACCGTTGCGAAAGTCAAGAGGGAAGATGCCAAAGTAATTCTAGTGACTCCGTACTGGCCTTGTTGCCCGTGGTTCGCAGACGTGCCAGAAATGGCATCAGATCCGCCTCTCAGACTCCCATTCAGACAGGACACAGTGTCGCAGGGCCCAATTCTCCACAACAACCTGGAAGCCCTCAAGCTAACGGCCTGGAGATTGAAAGGAAGGCCCTTAGAAAATTAGGCTACTCTCAACAGGTCCTGGAAACTATGCTCCAGTCTAGACGCCCAGCAACCAAACGCATTTACCAAAGCACCTGGGCTTGTTTTGCGGGGTGGTGCCAGGGCAAGAGATTGAGACAGGGTAAGGCCTCAACGAAAGTGATTTTAGACTTTCTCCAGGAGGGTCTAAGCAAGGGTCTGAAACCTAACACATTGCAGAGACAAGTAGCAGCCATAGGAAGTGTACTGTTCACATTTAGGGGTTATAGGGTTTCTAGACACCCCCACATAATACATTTCATTAGGGCAGCTAGAGTGATATCCCCTCCGGTGATTCATCATTTTCCTTCATGGGATTTAAATTTACTACTCAGGGCTCTAACGAGCATCCCTTTTGAACCCTTGGAGGAAGTTTCCTTATACTATCTGTCCCTCAAAATGGCCTTTTTGATTGGCATTACATCAGCCTGGAGGATATCTGAGTTGGGGATCTCTCCATAGAGCTGAATCTGTGCTCTTTCAGGGAGTCTTCTGTAATCCTCAGATTAGATCTGTCTTTTCTCCCCAAGGTAAATTCACCTTTTCATAGGGAGCAGAAGATTATTCTCCCGTTCTTTTGCCCGAATCCATCTCACCCCCAGGAGAGGGTGTGGCACGAGTTGGACGTCACTAGGGCATTACGAATCTACTTAGACTGTACAGCGCATTTTAGAAAGTCATCGGCACTGTTTGTGTCTTACAGTCTACAGAATAAGGGGAAGAAGGCATCTAAAGCGGTGATAGCACATTGGATAACATTATGTATTAAAGCGGCCTATCGGGCTCGGGGAAGAGCTCCCCCTGAAGGGATTTTCGCCCACTCTTTAAGAGGGGTGGCCACCACTCAGGTCTTCAGAAATGCAGCCTCCTATGGAGAAATTTGTAGGGCAGCCACATGGGGTTCAGTACATATGTTCACAAGGCATTACAAAATTCCTTTACACGAATCGGCCGAAGTGGCATTTGGGAGACGGATGCTCCAGGAGGTAGTATAGGGACAGCTGAACCACAGGATCTGCTGGATGCTCTCTTCCTTTACTCTTCTCCCCTCCCATCAGCTAAAATAGGTTAAATGGGGACACTGCTTGGGAATGTCCCTACTGTGCTGACTGGCCATCCAGGAGGACCTCCAGGGAGAAAGGAAAAGTGGGCACTTATCTCCTGAATTTTCCTTCTATTGGAGGTCCTGCTGGATGGCCAGACCCTCTTGGAGTGAAGAGGAGAGGAATTCTGGGGGGCTGAAAGTATAGATGGATAACTTTACTCTCTAAGGTTAGGAACCAGGAAAGAATTGACGGAGGTCTAGACTGAAATTATAGACCCAGGATATAAAATGTTTGTTTAAAAAAAAAAAAAAAAAATTGTTTAGAGGGTTGGAATTCAGAGTTCAAAGTTAAAATGTTAACAAAATTTAAATTGTTAGTTTTTCTCTAGTAGAGTGTTCTCGGTGCGCAAGAAGGCTGGAAAAATACTAGAGAGGAAATGGAGATCCCCGGGACATGGATACAAAATTGTCATGTCTGCCTCCTACTGATAGTGGCGGGGATCTACCCTAATGTGCTGACTGACCGTCCAGGAGGACCTCCAGTAGAATGAAAATTCAGGAAGTAAGTGCCCAATTTTCCTTTCTCTCTCTTGTTCTCCCACTCTCTCGCCCCCTTGCAAATTATGGAAATTCCCCCTAGCTCAGTCAGAATTGAGTTAATTGTATTCCAGCTGTGATCCTTCTTATGCCCCATTGAGAACCACTGGTGTATTAGAGCATTAGAGTTACTTGTCCATGCTGGAGATTCAGTCTTGCTTCTGTAAGGTCTGGGTCATGTCATTTATCTTTCTTTTTATAGGCCTATGACTGCCCCTCAGATGAGTAGGTGTGACCAGGGCCATAAAGGAACCACTGCAGCTAACCACACCATATCCTCTGGAGCAAACACTAGGTAATTCATTGGATTTTCTTTTCACTCTGTTGCACTTTTCCAGGCTCACTCTGGGTTCCTTAGTACATTGTTATAGGCCTTGTGTGCTGGAAACATCTTGTTAAATAGAGCAGTCAGTCACTAAGGAAAGAATTAACCCAGAAGAGAGCCTTTATATTCCAAATTTCCCAATTCTAATTGTAGGAGATTGTAACTGAGGAGAGACTATTAAGCTCAAGGATGTGCACTCAGGATTTGATCCTTTTGGTTATCACAGGCTTCCTTCTGAGACCCTTTTACGTCAGCGACCCGATGCAGCACACTGAAGAATGCACTTCCTGAAAAGCTCCAGGGGGTGCGCTTAGATGCACCGGAAGTAGCCAGCCGCCATAGGAATCACGACTCACATGGTCTTTTTGAAGACCACGGGTTTGGGAAACCCAGTGAGGGGAAAGCGCTGGGGTTGTCACGTCAACATTTCAAAAGTAAGAGATGCAGTGAAGCTGTGTGATTCTGAAATGAGGGATGTTCCCTTAAAATAAGGGTTGTCTCACAACCCTGTGCATCTGATGCCCTCAACTTAACTTCTTTTCAGGGAGCCAAAGTGAAGTATTATAGGGCTTCTGGTTCTACCACCTCTTCTCAGCTTTTTCTCTCCTCATCGCCTTTGTTTTGTTTAAAAACAAAACAGAAAAAAATACCCATTCTACACATATCAATTCCACCCCTCTCCCTACTACTTAGGTGTTTAGATTTGACCTGGGGTTTCCCAAATGCGGCTTCAAAAAGACTCTGCGAGCCACAATTCCTGTGGTGGCCGGCTA